>JANSTR010184372.1:0-15988 GCA_025434805.1 Antipathozoanthus remengesaui | reverse complement strand
ACATTTTCAGAAACATTTCTGTGAGACAACAGCATATTCCCTGCACTTCCCGTTTCCAACAAAGGTTACATAAATGTCGTATCTGAACACGTGAAATACGACAATTTTACGTGTTTAAAGATCACTTTTCAGCCAATCAGTGAAATAGTCAGGAATATGTATGTATATATTTTGTATTTGCAGTATTGTATATGTTTATACAATAAACAGAATAATACATAGTCACTTGGAGATATATAATTTATTTTCTTGTGTTCAAATTGAACGTTCGCTGCGCTCACTCGTGAGATACCAATTTGAACACTCAAAAATAAATTCCCTATCACCGCGCGCCTATGTATTTTCTATATTTTTGCGCCACCGTGTAATATCCTCTATCGACTAGCATGAGTTGTTTGAGCATAAATTACAACATACGTTGTATATTACATTATAATAGGTTATATTATAAACACATAATTAAATATTGCGCAATTTTATTTGCCATATCTGTGTTCTTCTTTGTGCTTTTTGTGTTTTCACATCCATTTGAACTGTATTTGATTTGCAGCTTAAAATTTGCTTTTACTGGCATTCGAGAGCCCAAAATAAAGAGAACTAACAATATCTGAAAAGAACAAATGAATAGATGAACAAAATAAATGAAGCAGATAGAAAGATAGAACAAAGATATAAATGACGCACTGATGAATTAATTGTTTCTCGTTTTCTAGCATTGATAATGTGACTTAAAAAATATTTACGTTAAGAATTTGTTTTCTACTACTATTCCCGGCATGATATATTATGACTGCCTTTATCGTTTCCAGAGTTATGTTCTGCTGACTTGGGCTTTGTTCTGGATGCTTCAAGCACTGTCAGCGCGAAACGATTTAAGAAGTACATGGTAGGCTTCGTGAAGAAGGCGGCTCAGCAATACCGTTTCGACAAGGACTACGTCCAGGCAGGTGTGGTTAGATTTGCAACAGGTGTCGACGCAGACATTAAGTTTAACTCTTGCAAAACAAAGAAGTGTTTCATAGATGATTTGAGCAATGTAGGCTTTCTTGGAGGGGGTCAAACGCGTATTGACCTCGGATTAAAAGCTGCAAATGAGGTTTTGTTCCAAAAATCGAACGGTTACAGAGGAGGAGGAAGTGATTTTCCAGGATATGTCGTCTTGGTGACCGACGGGGGGCAAAATCCGTGGAGGAGCTGCCACAATTGTGATAGTCTCGCTGCAATAAAAAATGCAGAAGCAATCAAGAAGAGAGGAATCAAAATCGTTGTTTTCGGTCTCACTGGCGGCGACAATTGGCAGATGCACGAAGCGTTAAACAAGAAACTGGCTAGTGAGGGGCTGTACTCATCAGTGACTAGCGTGGAAGAGCTACTGAATAAAGTAGGCCAGCTGTTCGAGTACACTTGCAAGGGTGAGCACTTGGTCTGTTTTGTACAAAAGTGATACCAGTTATGAGAAATATATTCTCAACAGAAAAATATTGTCTCTCTTAAATTAGTACTATGGATAATTTGTTCTGTAACATTTGACGTACTGAGTTTAAATTTTCCACTTCATTACCTTTGTCGGTATTAGCTAAGAGTGAAGCGTCGCACAATTCACAATGGCGACACTCAAATAATTTAATCTCACTAAACAAGAAAGCTGAACCCATTAGTATTTTGAACAAAATGTCTGAAATGGCAACGCTATAAGTACTATTTTATATCAACGAACAACACACAGTCATTTTTGAGTACACACTGTGGTGTAATTCGGATAATGTATTTTCCTAATCGCATTGTTTCTTGGATAGAATAAAGTCGCATGCATTGTGCAAAAAGCAATACCGTTTGGAATATTGTAAATGATGTATTGTCCACAAAACCAGGTTGAGCACTGCCTTCTGGAATCATTTGGGTGGACAGATCCAGTAATATTTTTCCTGCGGCCTCATGAACTATCAGCCGATAGAAATTGCGAGCTAATATTCTAATTGTTAATTACATATTATATATTACTTTGACGCTTATTTAGTATTGTTATCATGGTTGTCAAACTTGCCATACCCTTGTGAAAACTGAATCCACATCGTTTTATCCTAATATTTGTCTTAATCATAATCATAAACATAATATATAATACTTATATATAGAACCGGCTGAATACAAGCACGTTTTTTTTACAAACTTTCTTTGACAACCTTATTTGCCTGTTTAGAAGGAGAATTTTCTTAACAAGTGTCCTGTTCCAAACCTAGCGGGCAAAGAAATCCAGGATGGCATCTTAATCTGTCTACACCGATTCAGTTTGAACATTCTGTTGCAAATAAGAAATAAACCCATTTGCGAGTTAGTTGGCGCTATTTCACGGATTTCAGAACAAATTAACTAAAAAAGAAAGAGAACACAAACTCGTGATATTAAGATTAAGTTTAATAATTTGTATCGATTATGTACTAGCTCTCTGAAATTTGGGTACTTATATTTTGAGTAGGAGAAAACACTAGCAAACACTAGCTTTGCATCCATTTTGCAGCATAGGGGATAACTGTTACCTGTAGTCATTTACTGGTACAGATGGAAAACAGAATTCAGAAAGCAGGATAAACATTTTAGGTGGGCGTTAGATTACTGCTATCCTCTTCTTTTGAGGCATAAAAATAATAAGTCCCCCCCCCCCCCATCCAATTAACTAAGGAACTTCAAAAGCAAGGAGTATACATGACACGGGCATGTAAGAGTTCTTACAAGTTACAACTTTTTTTAATGGCGTTTTCTTGTTTGTTGTTAGGTTGTGTTGATGACGCTTTCAATAAAGGGGCCGATGTTGGATACCTGATCGACTCATCATACATATCCGGATCCTACGGGAGACCTCTATTCAAAAGATTGGTGAGTGGGATTCAACGTTACTCAGTGCCAGGTTTTAGTTATTTTGTTTATTTTTAAGGTTTATTCGTTCCCTGGTTCACTGTGTCCCGTGGAGAGCACGCGGCGGCAAGTCTGGTTCAACGTTCTCTAAATCACTGGGTAGGTTGTTAGAAATTTTGTGTTTGTTGTGGTGTATTTAAAGGCCTGGCACTAGCGTAGCCTCGCTTGGATGCGGGGACCTTGTGGTAGTAGGTTTTTTGTTCACGTAAGGAGTTCAGTTGTCTCATTACAATAATTGAATGCAGACTAGTTCATGGAAACATCACACTTACACCTGTGTTTTTAATGCGGAGTTATTTCAGCAAATTCAGTATAAAGACCATGGAAAGCAAATGATGTGCTTGCCATATAAAGGCTTACTGTCGCTCGGTCAATACAGCATGGTCTCAGTTTGATATTTCCTGTAAAGACCGGTTAATAAGTAGTTAGTAATTTTGTCAATTCCGTTTCAATTCCATTCACAGACGTTTAAAGATTGTTTTGTATTTAGTACACGTCCTTTGCCTTGCAGACGATCGTTTTGTTGTGAAGCAGATGTCACGACTGGAGCTGCAGTCCTTTTTAGAATTTGCACCACATTACTTCCAGTACATCAACAAAGCACTCGATGAAAAGGTAACAATCAGTTTATAAATTCTCGTTTCTCATGCCCATACATTTGCAACATAAACAACTGAGAGAATTAAGCAATTGTAATAAACTTACAGCTCGACCATAAGAAATGGTGGAGAGATAGAAGGACCTATAGAGATTTTCCACGGCTCCATTGGGTGATTAGCCAATCAGCTTGCGTAATTTATCCATGCTATGTGATACTAAAGAAACGTTCATTGCCGTGACGAGGGTATTCCACGTTAAATACTTCCTCCATTGGGTGCTGGATAAGCCAATCAGCTTGCTAGATTCATCCTTGCTTTGTGATTCTATAGGAAAATTTGTTGCCCTGACGAGGGTATTCCACTATAAATATGCTTCCTCCTCCATTTGTCGATTAGCCGATCAGCTTGCGTGATTTATCCCTGTTATTCGGTGTAACATAAAAACTGATGTGGATGGCTGCTGCTTTGTCATAATAGATTTTTGATTTTGAATGTGTTACTTTTTGGACGTAAACCCGGAAAATGAACACCATTATGTTAACACATGTCTGTGGAAGATCCAAGGCATTAGTTGGTCGGAGACAGTCAAGAATTAGGAGCAGACCAGGAACAAATGGAGGTTTAAATAACTTTAGGAAGAAAGCGTTGCCGGATGGCTCATTCATGCTTTAGAATACAAGAAAGCGTTGCACGAGAACCTGGAAACTGGAGTCCCTGGAGAAAGAGAAAGAGAGTATCTGCAGTGCAAACTTGGAGATGGATGAGAGGAAACAAACTACAGTTGGGCAAAAGCAAAGGGAACTGCCGAGAACCGAACATGCTGGAGAGTAATAGTAGTGATTTTGCTCCTTCAGGAGCCGAGAACAAGAAACGTTGAAATGACATCGTATACATGTTATCAGTATTCAAATGCAGCATTTTTTTATCCACAGAACTGAAACTGGTTCCAAACGAGCAAGAAATTTGACTATTTCATGAACTAGGACTGTTGTTAAGCAAAAACTGGTCAAATTTATCATCCTTATACAAGATTAAATAAAACTTCTCAAGGAAAAGCTGCTCATGTGGAGCCTCCGTAACAGTACAGGGTAATTATCACCTCATTATCACATTCCTATAACATTCCTTTTACGCTAATTGGGGGGTATCACTACTTAGTTTTGCACAATAAGTGGAAAAAGGCGTAAGTGAGAATGTGAAGTTTCGGTTGGTCTAGTTAGAAGCTTACGATTGTGATAAACCTGTGATTATTTTGTCGTTTCAGCGGCCAACGCTTCTTGCAAAAATACTTGGAGTGTACCGAATTGGGTTCAGAAACTCGCAGACGAACGCGACTATGAGGCAAGATGTTCTGGTGATGGAAAACCTTTTCTACGATCGCAAGATTGACAAGGTTTGCTGCCCATTTTTGTTTGTACGAAACAATATTTGTGTCCCACAGTAATGTTTTGTCTTCCCTGAAAACAGATGTTTTTCCTGGCCCGCGGAAAGTGGAGAGAAAGAAACCTCTGAAGAATCGTGTCAAAACGAAGCTGGAGCCCAATCTCTTCCAGATTACTTCCTCGCGCCATTTTGATAATGCGGCACCGTTTTGGCCAGCAGATATATACACAGTTATGCGCGAGAATGACGTGAGGAGCTAAAACCGGTTACACAACCAGTTTGACCAGTGTGACTAGTCCAAACTCCTGGACGACTTATTGTGCATGCTCAACAAGGATTTTGACACGATTTCTTCAGATGTTTTTTTCTCTCCATTTTCCGCGTGCCAGGACACGTTTTGTCATTACAAAGTCGTAAATATTTGTTACGTTTTCAGTTTCATTTTACATTCTCTTCGTATCTCGCTCTGTCGGACGAAGTTAAGGCCCGTTTACACTAGCAATATTTTAGACAATTTTGGTCGCGATTTCATTTCAAATTTTCTTGAACTCGCTTTGTAACTTAAAATAGCACCTTTAAACTATCTGCTTTTTCAGAACTAATTTTGTTAAAAATTCTCAGTGTAAACGGGCCTTTAGAATGGCGGGAAAATTAGTAAATGGTATGCGCGAGACCGAAAAGAGCGGGAAAAGAGGAATTCGTTCACACGTACTCCACATTTTACGGAAATTTCCAAACAGATTGGCGCGCACCATTGTATTCTAACCGGAGTTTCCGGTTTTTCCGTGTAAATGGTAAAAAATGGTTGCACACGGACAAAGAGGGAAAAGCTCTGACCTCGGTGGGATTTGATCGAACGACCTACGACGGAACAGTTGTTAAATTGCTCTGGCATCTCCCGCCCAGCTTCCATCTGGCCTTGTAGCTGCAAGGCCAGATCGGAGCTGGGTGGAGGTATTTATATAAGATGGTAATCAGTAGTGGCTATGAACACGTAAGTGAGGAGGTAAACGTATTGGTTTGGTAGTTGTACTTATACTTTTGGTACTTGTTTTTATTACTAACAAGTTAATGTTTGTATTTTTGTCTAACCGCCGCTTGGTTAGCACAGTTGGTAAGGCGCCAGTCTGCACTGACTCTGGTTAGATTTCCGGCCGGGCCAACATTCAGGGTCTTAAAATAACTAAAGAGAAGGTGCTGCCTTTGCTCTAACATCTGCAAATGGTTAGACCTTCGCGTCCTCTCGGACAAGGACGTTAAACCGTAGGCCCTCGGAGACCTTTATCATTTGAGTCGTGAGACGTGTTAAGATTCTCCGTCCACGCTGGACTGGTAAAAGCAAAGCAACATAGCTGTTGACCGATCTGTTTCTGTTTACGAACATTTTTAAGCCTCGGTTTGTATATTTCTACAACCTTCGTCAAATGTTTACCTATCTGTGTGACTGTATGTCAATATGTCTTACTTAACTGTTTTATGGTCTCCCTTAACTCAATCTCCAGAGATACAAAAGACAAAAGCGCGGTGGCCGCGTTAGTATACAAAAACAAAAGGTGAATCTAGAATCACTGATATTGTTTAATGCGCACCAACATGACCGCCATGACGTTATGTGAATTCATCTCGGCAATAGCGTTAACTGCCGTGTTGTATTTTTCCGCGGCAGATCTTTGATCTTAAAGGATCCATGCGAAGTCGTTACGTTCAGAGTTCAAGGACAGACGACGTCTTAATGGATGAAAATCTTCTCGAGCGTAAGTTTATTATTTAGCTCATGAATCTGTCAACCAGCCTTACCAATTTAGTCGTGCCTAAGTTCTGCATAGCAGCCAGCTTTTCTCATACAGTGGAATACCAAGTTACGCAGCCGCGTCTGTAAGGACAACTATCTATTACGGACACTTCGTTTGGTTCCGGCACTTGGCTGTGCTCAATAGTTTACTTTAAAAGATACAGTTGAACTCCGATAATTTCAACCCTCTGTAACTCGAAATCCCCGCCAACTCGAAGCTAAACTGATTTCCCTTGGATTTGCCACGTATATTTACTGTAATTTTAACCCCTATAACTCGAAAACCCGCTAATTCGGAGTGATTTCTTCCCGTCGGGTACTTTTCTTTGTAATTTTACCGTCGATATTTCAAAGTCAAACATGTGAATATATTTTTCAACAGCTGTTAAAGCGAGACTTAGCAGTAAACATTCTGTAAAGCAGCTATTCGTATAGTACTTGTGCATGGTTTTCATGCTTTTGTATGTTGTTTTTGTGCTTTTTATATATCGCTAGAAATCGTACAATCCTTCAAAACTTGTGGGATCCCCTCCTACTCATTAAGAAATTTCATGACCCCCATTTTCTCTTCCACCCTATCTCCCCCCTTCCCTAACTTATATTCTAACCGGGCCCTTGTATTTATAATGAATTCAAAAAATACAATTTATTACATGGACAAAACTAATATACACGGACGTTTATAGTAGCTGTATTTTTAATATTGAATGGTCTTGCGGTTAAAGACATGATTACCCCTCTTGCCATTACATTTTCTGTTTATCATATCTGTAAGATGTCTAAACTTTCACTTTTCTCATCACTTTGATTTGCAGCTGGTTAATTTTATAAGAGTTATTTTCTTTTTGTGTTTTAATTCAGTCATAGAAGAAAGTAGCCAACATTAGGTAATTGAAACATAACGTTAAGTAATATACACCACTTAGAACTTTCCCCTATTTGGAGTACCTCGGTCTGTAATATGGCATCGGTTCCGCCCCTTAGCAGTCCGCATCTAGAGAGTTTCGAATGTATTTGATTTCTATAAATGCGTTTGTTTTTTACAAATCTTAGCCGTATATTTTTCTCGTCAGTAATTCGCGAGGATCCGATCTTCATCCGCCCACACTCCAAAGCGGTTTTGTCACGAGCAATTCACAATGACACGGAGTTTCTGTCACAACACATGGTTATGGACTACTCTCTGCTTGTGGGGATCGACGACTTCGCTTCCGAACTTGTGATTGGGATTATCGGTAAGTAAAAATGGCTTTGTTCCCGCTTGTTGTAATGAATTATTACTCGTTTAAGTAATTTACTAGTCAAGTTACAGTGCGAGCGAGGTTAGTGCAGTTGGTGAGGTCTTTGACTGCCAACAAGAAAGTCCTGGGTTCAGCTCAATATCCTCAGTGTTTGCGAGGTTAGCGCAGTTGGTAAGATCACTGACTGCCAACCAGGAGGTCCTTGGTTCAGTTCAGTATCCTCAGTGTGTGCAAGGTTAGCGCAGTTGGTGAGGTCTCTGACTGCTAACCAGGAGGTCCAGGGTTCAATTCAACATCCTCAGTGTGTGTGCAAGGTTGGTGCAGTTTATGAGGTCTTTGACTGCCAACAAGGAAGTCCTGGGTTCAGCTCAATATCCTCAGTGTGTGTGCGAGGTTAGCGCAGTTGGTGAGGTCTCTGACTGCTAACCAGGAGGTCCAGGGTTCAGTTCAACATCCTCAGTGTGTGTGCAAGGTTAGCGCAGTTGGTGAGGTCTCTAACTGCCAACCTGGAGGTCCAGGGTTCAGTTCAATATCCTCAGTGTGTGTGCAAGGTTAGCGCAGTTGGTGAGGTCTCTGACTGCTAACCAGGAGGTCCAGGGTTCAGTTCAATATCCTCAGTGTGTGTGCAAGGTTAGCGCAGTTGGTAAGGTCTCTGACTGTCAACCAGGAGGTCCCAGGTTCAGTTCAAAATCCTCAGTGTGTGCGCGAGGTTAACGCAGATGGTAAGATCTCTGACTGCCAACCAGGAGGTCCGAGTTAAGTTCAATATCCTCGGTGTATGTGCAAGGTTAGCGCAGTTGGTAAGGTCTCTGACTGTCAAACAGGAGGTCCCAGGTTCAAATCCCGGTCTGGTCGAGGGTTGGACTTTATGCGACCTTCTTTCGCCACACCGTGTACAGGGACGTTAAGCCGTTGGTCTAGTCTCTCGACGTTCTATCGAAGGACTTAAAAGAACCCACGCACTTGTCGATTGGAGTAGGCTAATGCCGGTGCTGTGGACTGTCACCTCTTCCTCCACAAGGGCCTGCTGTAATTGGGGAAACCTGTAGCAGTGTCCCTTTTCCTTTCTGGGAAAAAGCTAAATAAATAATGATTATGATGATTATGATTGTAATAATTCATAGAACGGTGCTTTACCTCTAGATTTCATCCGCACATTCACCTGGGACAAGAAGTTGGAGATGTACGTCAAATCCAGCGGGATCCTGGGCGGTCAGGGGAAAATGCCGACAGTCGTGTCCCCTGAGCTGTACCGTATCCGCTTCACTGAGGCCATGCAGAGGTACTTCCTAATGGTGCCAGACAGATGGACGGGGCTGGGAAACGAACTGAATTAGGGACCCAAAGTGGTTTGGACTTACACAGTTCTTCTCTGTGGTTACTGGTAGTAGACAGATGAATAGGGCTGGGAAAGGAACCGGATTAGGGACCCAAATTGGTTCTACAGGGCCGGTCCCTACAGTCTGCGATACTGACCAAGCTTCGACGCAACTGGTATAGGGTGTTAGTTAATGAATAGGAATTTTCCAGTCCACGACGTCTGATTTCAAAGTATGTTCGGTTCCCATTATCTGAAGGGGGAGGGGGAAAGATCTGAGAACTCTACCTTTTGACAGATGTAGAAACGCCGGAATTATGCACATCTAAAGGAACTTCATAAATAGTTACTAGAGTATAGAAAACTTAAACAACAAGAAATGGTAGTGCGCTATTTTAAGGTCATCTAATGAATATACCTAGTTATTAATTCTCCGGACGATTTGCTTAGAAGAAATGAAATGGACGTAAATGACAGAACATCCAGATAGACAACATGTATGGAACGAAAATGAACAAAATTTACGCTGCTAAATGTAAGAAATTGATTATACGCTTTTTAAAACTTTTTAAAACTTAATTAACTGCAGTGCGGTTATTGATCAAATGTAAAAAGATATGATTTCAATTTTTAATGAATCAATGAATTTGCAACCGCCAGCACGGTTGATAAAGGAAACGCATGAGAAGGCAGTTCCTGAGCATAGCCTATTGTCACACTCCCAAAATTTTGATACTTCTAAGAACCCCTGACAGCTGGCTGTTTTGTAAACTGACAACAGTTATTTTGTAATCCGGCCGCTGTATAGTTTATCAATTTTAAATCAAATCTTTCGGATCCATGTTGCAATTCTTCCAGCCAATGGTATAATTAACAATTATTCCACGAACGCGCGTTGGATATGAGCTTTTAGATAGCGGACAAGGTGCGAAGTACCGAGTTGGTTATCATAAGCTCATGTCCAACAAGCGTGAGTGGAATAATTGTTTTATTAAATACAAACACTAGAAAAACATTTTATTTTCTACTACTCAAGTTTTTAGGCAGTTTGAGGGAAAATTTTCCATGATAAAGTTCTCAGTTTACAGGATATATGATTTATATTGCGAGTAGAGAGCCAATCAGATTAACAGAAATTCAATATCCCGTGTTTGGTATTTAATAATATATTTGTATGAGAGTTGTTTTGAGTAGGGCATAGGAATAAGACGTTATATTTTTGTTTTTGATCTGTTTGTACCACAATATTTAAGAGTGACTATTGAAGCTTTGTCCGACTGGCGAAAACCATGTCCGCCTATAGCTTGAAGGCCCATTTCCAACGAAGATGCTTTGCAGGCGTTTGTAAATGGGTCTTTAGGTCTTTTTACTCTCGCACTTCTTTTTACAGTTTAGAAAGTGTTTATGAGATTGAAAGAACTCATCATCTACTGGCAATTCTTTAAGATGAAGTTCAAATCCGTTTGTTGGAGATTTATGCCGACAGGTAACAAGAATTTGCCAACACATCATCCTCATCTGGTGTTATTGGGAGTGAAAAGTTAAAGGCTTGTCTGTTTGGTCGCACAGCGCAAAGTTGTTGTAGAGCTACTGCTCGCTGTAATAGACGCATTGATCAAAACAAACAGTTAATATTGCTTATTATTATATCGGTTTGTATCTGATTTCCCGCATTCTAAAGATTAAGTCAGTAGCTTACTAAAGATAAAGTCATCCCGAAACGAAAGAAAAAAACGAAAGCTGGCTAAAGATTATGTCAGTAGCTTACCTTTCAGATTTTTAACATGCACCGAACTTGCATATCTGGAAAACAAATGCTTACTTCGGCAATGCAAATACACAGAGCCATATGATAAAATTCTGAGGTCCTTTTGTACAGACGGAGCATGCAACAGCGAGGACTGTGCGCAACACCGACCAAAATATTCTACCTCACAGATCAAGAAAACGACATTATTTTAATTTTAAAAGCTGTTTTTATCATATGTCAAAGATATGGTTGTTGAGCTTTCTATATTTTCCAAGGGCATTACAGATTTATTATTTTTTGTTATATGGCCATGATAGTACGCGCGCTCTGATTGGCTCTTGGCAAAACAAGATTTTACTGTATATTGATGATGACTTGTCATTGAGATTTGTTTTCTCTGACCTCTCGCTGACTAGATTCATTCCCCGCGCGGGTCGCGTAAAAATGCAGCAAAAAGTCCATATAATAAATAACTTAGTAACCTCGTCCATTCGGTCATTACAGGGAAATCTCAGAACGAGGCCTTGTTGTATTGCCAAAGCGATAGCGACCTCACTCTCGATTAATAAGTAGTTTATACTGCCCTACGTGCGCGCGTAATCTGATGTGCTAAGTAAACAATTTCCGCTTGCACAATGTTATTGTCGTTTTCAGAAAAATGTCCGTGTAATAAAATCCTTATTAACCTCAAACGTTTCGTCTTTACGGGGAAAATCGAACTTCGGCCTTGATGAATGCCTTAGTTTGATATTTTTCGTAAAGACTTCATGATTACTCTCGGGTAATAAATAGTTGATATAGTATCGTCATAGCCGCCAGGTATCTCATGTTGAAAGAGTTAGTAGAGTGTCCCATGGTGGGACTCCAAGAAGGGGATGTTCGTCATATTATTTTAACCTGTGATTAGGCCTTTGTGGACACGCGGAGCCAGCTTCGTTTCAGGATGGCTAAAACGCTTTGCAAACACCTTTGCGAATGGTTTCGTTCACGGGTTAAAATATGGTTCGACCACGCCAAATTTGGTATCTTGTAGGGCTGAATTCAATTTTTCCGACGAGTATCCCCGTCCGGAAAATATGGGAGTGCCCCCTCCCCCAAGGGGGGATGGAGCTATGCAGTGACTGAATAATCCAGCGCATTAACTTCTTTACTATTGACACATTGTATAATAATTCATTTGCTGGATTGCGCCATCGACTCTTTCAACAAGAGAGGCCTGAAATTAATATTTTTTTGAAACTGTGAGCTACAATAAAATGTATAATTTTTCTAGATGATGAAAAACAATATTCGAAAGAATGGTGTCCACTGTAAATAAGAAATAATTAGAGTTTATTTATTATTGACGCCTTCCGAAATAAAAAAGAGAAAATAAATTATATTTGAATGGAATCAGTTGTTTGAGTAATTGCAAATCTCTATACAGGGTTTGTCAAGCCTGGAAAGTTAGGAATTTTTAGAATCCAGGTCAAGTCAAAGTTGAATAAAGTCGTGGAGTATCTAAAACAAATAAGGATCGGAGATACGAAATTTTTGTTCTCGTGTTGAAAAAGATGTTTCACGAGTGGACACAGCGAACGAGTGAAATACTTTGAACTTCGTATCTCCATGGGGTCATGTAATGTTATTTTGAACATTATAAATTGCCTATGAAATACCAAACCATTTCACTTTATCATTTTTTTGTAGTTCTGAGGGCGCGAAAGACGCCATTTATTATGTGCCATAATCCCTATTCATAAATGTCGGCTATTTTAATATTCCTTTGGCTCGGTTTAAATTAGACCAACTAACCTCGTTAACTTTTTGATTTAAGAACGAGGCCAGTTGGACTAATTTAAATACAGACAAAAGAATATTAAGTCCCCGTCCACACGGATACGATATTTTTGAATCCGCAAATCCGCAACTCTTTCTTTCCGTATTCAAAAAAATCTCCGTCCACACGTAGCGTATTCAAACCCGTCCACACGAATACGATGGTATCGTATTCACTCTAGTACCCAGGGCGTTTTTACGTTTTTCCATCATATTGATGAATGTTTCATTGCTTGCTAAGAGACTGGACACTACTTTCTACGTCATCGTATTCGAAAATATCCGGATTCGCCGTCCACACGGTATCGGATTCGTAGCGCATTCATTTTTTCCAATCCGGAGAGCGTATTCAAAAAGTTCCGGATTCGCTGCCGAATTCACCGTATCCGTGTGGACGAAAGCCGTATCTGGAAAGAAAAAGTTGCGGATTCAAAAATATCATATTCGTGTGGATGTGGCCTTAGTCAGTGAATGCCGACAGTATTATTTGAAACAATACTTACAATTACTTCTGCAAGAATATTTTCTAATGTATTCACACCTTGCGTCAGTTGAAGCATCATCTTCCAATTCGTCTGCGGCGGCAAATCCACTCGCATCATCATATGGACCGTGGTGTTTGGGAAGGAGCTGGGGCGAACCATTAGAGTTGTCTACGTCATCTAAACTGTCTACTTCCAGTGCATCCTGGGTAAAAATGAATTTACTTCAGAACGTGATGTTCAGTGAGAACATCTAGGGTAGAATAGACCTTTGTGAAGCTTTTTTGAGTCCATGTTGGTACTCATGAATGACAGAAATAGAAAAAGCAGGTCAAAGTTGGTATCAGAAACCGCGAAGAGGGAGGGAACTTTTATTGCTGGAATTTAATTTCTAGGGCCCCAGTTGAGATGGACAGAATATGGATTCTACTACTTGGAAGTGATAAAACGCGTCTACTCTTGCACATTTGCCTTAAGTCAAAGGCTCCATAAAGCTGTGCGGCAACAGTTAAATTTTTGACAGGCATTCCAACCCTATGACAGGCACGAATTCGAGATTCTCGAAAAACAAAACAGATGTTTCCCTCGTGAGCAGTCATCAAGCTGGTAATCATCAATTGTGGAACTACTCATTTCAATAACTTTAGCAATATACCAGTTAATCAACTCACTTCACTGCTCATGAGCGATTCTTGTGAATGACCAATTGAAGTATCTGCACCAGCTGAAAAGTATGTCAGACATGGAGCAGCATTCTCCAGCTGACCGGTAGCAGCAAGAGAAAGCATCTCAATCCACCGTTCAACTGAGTTTCTGGAGTCAGTGGCAAAGAACAAGGCTTCCATGTTTGGATGACTGATCTTGAACGCGTAGCCCTTTTTAGACTCCTTGCTGTCAATCAGCGTGATGTCATATCCTAACAGTGGAAAGTCAATGCATGGCTTTTCATCATCCGGGTGTCTGTGAACAAATAAATGAGGCATAACAATTTGAATATTCACGAATTCTGTGTACTAAAAACTGGAGGTCACTAAAAGGGAATCAGGGATCCTGCAGCCAATAACTCACAAAATTAAATTGAAGACCTAATTTTCTTCAATTTCTGTTCAAAAGTTACAATATCGGCAAGTGTATGTAATTTTTAACTTGGACTGGTTCTGGCATTCAAAAACAATTTTAGCGTAAACCAAGGAAAGTGAATCAATGCCATACGCACTTCCAGCAATTGCTGTTTGCATCAAAACTCCTTTGATGCGACCTTCAAACCTTGGCCATGACAAAAGAAGAATTTCTTGGAATAAAATTTGAGAGCTATTAAGACATCGTGAATAGATTTGGCAAATTTGAAAAATTTTCAATCAAAAATAAGACTTCAGTTTAAGACTTCTCAAGACTCCACAGGAACACTGGTAATAGAGGACCCAGCCAAACTGCAGTGTGGGGAGAATTAGGAGGACAGGCTTGCCCTATGACAGCTAGGAGTCAGCTTGATCTTGCGTAAGATTCTGGGACGATTGAACACCAAGGTTAAAAGTACCCACTTACCTATAACACTTTAAGCAGTTGTCAATGATCTTACAGTATCGTTTGGTCCAAACCCCCAGCCGTCTTTTCTGATACAACTTGCCGCTGTGAGCAGCTGCAGAATCCTGGAGGAATTGTTTCAAAGATTCAGCCGAGGTTAATTTTCTGCGCTTTTTCCCCTTGGGTGGTCGAAGGCTTTTGTTCGTCTTCTTCTCAGGTGAACATTCTGGAGCAGCAGTGAGATCCAAATCTGAACCTAACGAATCCACACTCACTGTACTTAACACCGTTGAACTGCGTTTTCTGGATGATACACTGTCAGATCGTGCAACTGGATGTGAAGGAACATCGAGGAGCCTTTGATCCGAGCTTCCAGTGTCATCACTTGCCAGTGGTTCACTACAACTTTGCCAATTACTGGCACAGCCCCCACTGTGCTCACTTTGGGTGTCGTAAAATGAGTCTCGCTTGTTCTCTTGGAGTTCTATCTGTGGAGTCTGAGAAATATCCATTTTCTCATTCTGTTTTTTTGACTTCCTCGATTTTGTGTTCTTCTTTGCTGTCAAATCATTACTATTTTGTGCATCTGCTTTTTCGTCTTCATCTTCATCCGAACTGCTTTCCGATGAAGACGAATCACCATCAACAGTGTCCGTGGGAATGGGTGGGAGGGGAGCGTCATATCTATCTGGTTCATCTTCTACCTCCCCCTTCCCTGTGGGGGTGCTGTGCACTGGTGTTGGGGCAGTAATGGATGAATGAAGCAGCCAGTTATCCTTCGAAATGGGAACAAGGGATTAGTTAGTAAACTATTACGAAAACCTGATCAGATTTACTTTAAGCAAGAAGTTCTTGTACAAAAGAGACTGGTCAAGTCATTGTTCGGTTCACTCACCAATCAACCACCGTTAAGTGAAGTCACAGCTGTGTAACATGAGATGCTGTTATATAGCAAGCAAGTGCGTTCTCCACTCGAATGCGCGCTCTCATTGGCTACAGTATCGAGGTCATGTGGAGTAGTTCAAATCAAATGTTACCTGGCTGGTCAACATCTCGAAAATTGTTGACCAGCCGGTGAACACTGCTGTCGCGATGTCACGTTTGAGAGCGGGAAAATTTGTTTTGTTTTAATAATTGTGGTTTATTTTGTTTATGCTATATAACAAAA
>JANSTR010184261.1:0-15994 GCA_025434805.1 Antipathozoanthus remengesaui | reverse complement strand
GATATTTCTACAGCACTGTAATTTATCCATTAAACTACATTATCTGTTTATTCTCCAGTGCTGAGCGGCCAAACCTTTCTGGTTACCCCCTCACTTATTATTTAAAGTGTTACCAAATATTAGGGTCTCAAACAAACTGACTCAAAGTCACTCAGATCGGGAACGTTATACATTTGTTTCCAATTCTGCATGTAATTGTTAGTTAAAGATCATATAATTTATATTCTTGACGATTATCTGGGGATTTGTGGCTTTGCCTCACTTTGTTTGTTGTTGTGAACTAACACCAGTGTTAATAGCCGATACGGAAATAAGCATTTGTAGAACACAAGTAAAACAGTTTGTATGTGTTTAACTGTGTATTAAGATTGTTCACCTCTTGTGCTGGAATGATGCCGCATGTTTTTTTTTTTAATTTAGTGCGCGTCTCTACTGTTTATTGTATCTATTGGCACACTCAAAAAACTGGTTATAGCACCATCTCCGACTACAATCTCAAAATATACGAAACCAAATAAAAGGCAGAAAAAAACTTGCAGTAATTTTATTTAAAAATGATCCCGGCCCGTGCATTTTAGCGGATTTGTGAAAGAAATAATCCCAGGTTGCAAATTCAATTCAAAAACGCATCACAATTCCGTGTAATAAATTCAAATAGCACCAATATCACGGGATATTTTAATATTAATGAGATTCTCAAATAAAAGGTTATTTAAATAGCATAAGATATTGACTTTGTAAAATGTAATAAATCACATACCCTTAGATAAAATGTTTTCAGTAGAAAGGTTACTTAACGTGCTACAAAGTTTTGTAGAAGCATAATTTGAACATTGTTTTGCACGAGTCCTAAAATGCCACGTTGAACAACCTTGATATCATTATAACATGTGGAAAATTACTCAGTATGGGTACTGCATTATGATGAAGCAGACTCCTCGTTAACTATTTACTGAAGCTATATCAACTGTAGAAAACACTCTTAGAGTCTCAAGCGACTCTACAGTAAACAAGCTCGAACTGAACAGTAACCATTATATCCACGGGGCAATATCACTTCACGTCTTCAGATCGAGTTCCTCTCGGGGTGTTGTGGAGCCAGTCAAATTTGCGACTGAAATATCAAAAAATCTCGCATTCGGTCGCCGGTGACTACTCTACATCGAAACCTTCAAGCGGTATAAATAAATTCATTATGCTAAGCACATTATATATAACAAACTCAATTAAAATGAAGTTTTAGTTATTGTTTTGTTGCTGTTTATGGTTGTTGTTTTGTTGTCTAATACAATAAAAGCAGCACATGCCGACGCTTCGTAAATCCACGAGGACACGAGAGAGAATAGCCCGTGTGACGCCCGATGAGGGACCCAACATGCTCACACGACCTCACGTCCATTTTACCACAACCCAAGTAAACAAAATGATCGCTGTTAATTTCTACGACACTCCTTCTTTTCGCACGTTTTTCCACTACTTTTAAAAACTCTTTTTAACCACAAATGTCAAAAACGCTAAGTGATGTGACAGCGATTGAGAGAGACATTCCTCTCAAGCCATTCACTTCCACGCTTCCAACACGAGGAGTGTTCACTGCAATTAACACAGCTTCTTGCACGAAAATCCGAACTTTGATTCACATGCAGCGACGCATAACCCAGAACTGATCAAAGCATGTAGTTCTAACAAACTGTTGTTTTAGACCGTGTGTGCCGGGACTTGCAAGACGAATAATCTATTCGCACACAATCAGACAACAGAGCTGAACTGAAACGGGCTATTCTCTGCACGCCTAAGTGCTCTTTCCCGAGGTAAAAGCCCTTGAATGTGTCTGTCTCAATCAATTCTTGACATCTCTATCTACAGGTCACTTACAAGGACTGAAGTATGATTGATCTTTAAGCGACATCTTTAGAACGTCTATCACTGCAACTTGGTTTATATTGACTAGTTGAACATGTGCATGCCCTGCCAACTATAATTGTTGACAGTAAAACTCGAAGACTTCTGTTTCACGCTTGTGGACTAAGGTTTGTTTCATTGGCAACTCAACGACGTAATTTATGAGACATATTGAACGCTTTCCAAACCCAAGTGACAACAAGAAAAGCAACCTTTGCCAGTTTTCATGTACCTGCTAAGGGAAATATCCTGTTTCCAACTTCTTGTTTATGTAATACGGCTATTTTGGCCAAAATACTTAATTTGTTCACACACGGAATATTTCGTCTGTGTCATAATTTCACAGCCATCTGAGAAATACGAATGCATTCTATTAAATAAAAGCAACTGCTGTTCCTTGGGAGTCACGACCATGTCAATCAAAAGATCTCGTCTCAGTTTATAGGGCAACTGATTCGAACTTTGGTATAGAACTAGAAACCAAAGCAAGTGGTGCTTTTAGAACAGTTGTCAAGACTACATATATTGAGATTAAAGTAGATAATGACTCTGCTGTTTTTTTTGCTCAGTATATATAGATATAGTTCTGGAGTTTTTTCCGTGATGGTATATATATATATATATATGGCTCTAGTATTTTAGATGAAAAACAGTTTGGCTCCGGCGAAGGACAAAAATAGCCGACTTCGAAAGCCGTAACTATTAAAAGAGAAAAGGCAACATTCATTTGGCAACGGTTAAGAGAAAGCACATAATTTGTACTTGCCTTAAATGTCTCACTAAAAACCAGGAATCAGAGTA
The DNA here is from genome assembly GCA_025434805.1 of Antipathozoanthus remengesaui. Classification (NCBI taxonomy): domain Eukaryota; kingdom Metazoa; phylum Cnidaria; class Anthozoa; order Zoantharia; family Parazoanthidae; genus Antipathozoanthus; species Antipathozoanthus remengesaui. The sequence continues at coordinate 13,291 of JANSTR010184261.1, read as the reverse complement.
TTTTGATTGCTCGAAGAAAACAACTTGAAGGTTGAGATCTTTGTCTGTGCTGTGAATGACGTGGGGCTCAGTCGGATTAAAAATACAGCTGTTGTGGCAGTGACACTGAAGACAGAGAATCTTCCGTGATAGTTCGTGTTCTTACTCAACAGCGGTACCCGCATTCGTGCTATGTATCAAGACCATACGTTATTCAGTCAAACCTTTTATGCGTGAAATTGAAGCGCAGTTTGAAGCGTGTTTATGGGCGGGTGTTTATGTTCTGCAATCAGGCCGTGAACAACTTTTAGTTCCGCTGACAAAACACATTATATCATTTCTAAATCAGATTCAATATCTTACGGAACATACGCATTACTATATATTTTGTACGACTTGCAGTCAAGACAATTGATTTACTGTGGCTAGGAATTACTCAGTATTCGGCACCAAGGCCCGAACTGCCAGTATACCAGTGCACATCAGATTACTCAAACCAAAACAAGAAAAAACCTGTAATCGAAAAGGTTTTGCAAGTTTGTAAGCTACAAAAGCTCTAGTTTAGTGCTGCCAAATGGAAAAGGCATTAACTTTGTTGTGAATCGACGAGGTAAATTCAGAGAGTCCGCAGTGAGTTGAAGTTGTCTGTCGGCATTCTATGCCACTAACAATGTACTAATTTACTGTCTATCAGAAAGCGCTAGCGATGTGTGGGCAGAAAATCATTTACTTAGCGGTTCTTTTTCTCAATCCGGCGACATACCAATAATTGATTAAAAGACCAAAATGTGCTCAAATTGTTTGTAAGAATGCGAATTACAAAAAAGAAACAGCGAGATCTTTTATGAATCTTTCGAAAAGGAGTGGTACTGTTCGTTTTATGACCAGGCCCAATCTCCTTTTGCCACATTATTCCAAAGTAAGAAGTACTTGTCAAGAAACTCTATGATCCAGTAGCAAATAGAAAATCTAAAATGTCATCTTTAAGAGTTATATGTACAATATTTTCAACAGACAACAGGATAAAAAGCAGCGTAAACGTTGACAATCTGAAAGCGCATTGCCGGGCACTGTCAGGACAGGGGAAACTCTGGCCAACTCTGTACTATGAAAGAAAATCCTTAAATGCTAACAGCATCAACTGATTGTTCCATCACATAAGAACGATTAGTCCATACTATTAATGTTAATGCACAAAAAGCATTTGTTTAGTTGCATGACTAGATTTGGTAAGAACGAAGCCAAAACTGAAATAACAGCAGTCGTTTCTCCAAATAAAATTCAGAACAGGCCGGCTCACATAATCTTCCCTCCACTTATAAACATATTATCAACACTGATTTCTCTGTCGTCGAGTTCAAACGGTTTTAAGTTATAGTCGGTCCTGTTCTTAGTAGTCTCGAGACTGTTTGCAATTTCATCAATATATAGAATAAAATTACAGTTCGATGATATTTAAATATATTGCATGTCTCCAAAGTCTGAAGATAGTTGTTACATGACTGGGCATATATATTAACAATCTCTTAATTTCGTGTCAGGAAAATAAGACAAAAAGAAAAAAATTGATTTTCTCGTTTTTACTTTGTACTTCATAACAGTTGTTGCCCCGAGGCGCTTATAACTGTTTTGTTTTCATTTTCATTAGCCCCAGGTAAAGACTTTGTAAAATAGTTTCATTTCAAGGAAATGCTATTAACTTACTAACAATATTAATAATATATTTGTATTAATCTCAGTACTATAGTGCAGGGAGTTTCGTGGTTTGGCTTTTTGCCGACTTTGCTATTGATTTTAATGTCAAAACAACTAAAAATCGAACCGCGGAGCTTTTCACCTTTTCCGCAGTAGCTCTAACAAGTCACTTGTCATTTTCTGGATAATTACAACTTAGTTTGGTGCGTGTTAGTTAACTTCTACGCTTTATTGTTTCACTGATCGTGCATGTGACTTCCGATCGCTGTTTCAGAATAAAAGCAGACATTTTACCTCAAAACGTGGTCACGCTTTGACAGCGATAGCATTTCAAACTTCTGACCAACTTGAGAGGGTTCAAGAACTAAGCTAACAAAACACACGAAATACAAATTGTTAGGTATCAAGTGTAACATTCTGTTTGACGATCAAAAACTTTGCCTTTGAAAAAATATTTATTATGCAACTTCTGTCTTTTAGAAGCTTTTCCGTTTTCCATACATCACAGCCAACTGCATTTCAGCGGGCCACATCCGCTTCCTGTGGTCTGTACTAATGAAACTTAAATTCTTCTTCAATTCACGTCGAGATGAAACAATTGTGCGAATCCGCGTGAGCGAATAATTTTGGAAGCACACGCACAAGAAAGTTTAGCGTTGTCTTGTCACGCGTGAGTTAAAAATATAAGCTTGAGGGATTAAATTTTAAGCTGCGAAATATCAGAGCTGATAAAGGTTCAGTCACACCCGTTTTCTAAACAGTCGAAATATTTGACTCAATATTCATTCACGATTTGTCACGATCTATTTATTTCCTTGTGGTTTGCAAATAATTTATAACGTGAATCTTATCGATTATCTTCGTATGATCAAGCTAAGGGAATCTGAACTCTTCAGCAGAAGGGAAATCAGGCGATTCTATTCACTTCATTGCCCATTTTACGTATCCTTACACATATCCACAAACATAGTGCTTACTTTACCATCAACTTCACAACACACAGGAATTACCAAATACATGTGGATTATTTCTGCATGGACGACACGACAACAACTAACTGCATTGGGCTATTAAGAGAAAATCAGTTGTCGTTGTCGGAAGCAATGTTTCCGGCTACGTTCGGTTTGATGAGTAAAATGACTGGTGGTCCAACTTAGGTGACTCGAATATCTTCTAATTGCAGTACGCTCACTCATGAAATGGCTACTAAAACAAAGGATTTATTGGTAAAGATTACTGTTTTCATTTTGGACTTGCTATAAAGGCATACGGCATTGTCTCTGGCCACAAGTGGCCAGTCGAGTCCGACTGCAAAACACGTTAGTACAATTAACTGTGTTAGTTCGCCTCTGTAAAGGATGATCTAAAAACTGAATTTATCTTCTGATATTTCCGGAGTTACTCTTCTTGCACCCTTCTTGTCTCGTTGGGCCCTTGTTCGGTTGCCCCGAAATACCATCCCCGACAATTATTAGCATGTCATGCTTTCAGATACAAAAGGACAAACGATCAAATTGTTTAGCAATAAAATAAGAAAAAAAGAGTTATTAAGATTGCTCTATTATTATCTTATGGCCTTAAGCAAAAGCTCAAAATAAGTGGCCACTGTTCATTTATAAAACTTTCAGTCTTAACTTACCTGTAAACACAGGCTGGTCCCAGCTCGACAACTGCCGAATACGATATTAAAGATCAATCCGTTCACCAGCTCAAAAAATAGCTCCGTCTGAAATTTCGCGGAAGTGCTGTCACCTTGGTTTCATGAACTTTCCAAGTCCCTATATGCACCAATAAATTGAAGGATATCCCGATTTCAAGATATAGTTTATATTAATACAGCGCTACAAATCCTATTTAGTGATTTTCGGTTGCGTGTAAGTTATAATACGCACTTGAGTGACAACCTGGCGAGAAGTGAAACACGCGTCGCCTTATATGTAAACTGAAGCTCTCAAACTTCAATGCGCGCTCTCAGAATATTGTATTCCGGACTCACGCCTAAAAATACTAACGCCTTTGTAAAGGTTGTTCACAATAAGTACCGCGGGCTCGATTGTTCTCCGGCCGTGCATCACTTTTTGAATCAGCTGCTGACGCGGTGCTTGAACTAATTGAGTCAATCTTCTCCTTCAACTTCATTTTGTCTATATTGCAGTATAGGAAAATATTCATTACTAATCTTTTGTTCCAAAACGCCGGCCCGAGCTTTTTTCTTCTTCCTTGCAGAACAGAACAAATTAGATGCTTGATTAGTTTATTAACTAATTTGCATCAAAAAGCAAGTCGCTTTTTCGAAATGATCATAATATTCGGAAGACATCTCTTTTCCGGTCTTCGCGGTGTCTTCAATGACATAATTTAACTTTTTCACCCCAAATCTTCTCTAGCTACAATGTTGCTCTCGGGGACAGCTAAATCACTACAGGTATCCTGTGAGAATAGATACACAGTAAGGGAGTTTATATTCTATAATAGTATTGTTTGCGTTGGGGAAAATTAACGAAAGTATTTACACATGGAGGGGACCAAATTTACTACAAAATGCAAATTTTGTCAGCCTCACTAGGGAACAAAGAAACCCGCCATGAGAAAAATTAGTGTATGAGTGATTATTAGTAAAACAATATACCAGAGTCCAAGAAATGACCGCGGCTCAAACAGTTTTGAGACATAATTTGTCGATTCTTTTATTTTGCCTGACCACTAATTAAATTAAAACTCTAATAAAATTGTTTCCACTGACATCAGAAAGATATAATTGCAGATTTTATTGCCGCAATAAAAGCAAAATTACGGCGGCAAATGAAATAAACCGAACAACAAAAAAAGACCAAAAAGGACGCCGAAAGTGTTATGTTGAGTGCTTTTCCATATGTAATGTTGCAGACGAGACTCCAGCACAGAACTTCGGAAATACACAGAATTTGCCAATAATATCTATTTCCAAGCCTTTCCTGGTATATACTAAACAAAGAGATAAATCCACATTATTCCTAATCCTCTTGAATGTGTTTAGCTGAAACAGACGAGACAATTTGCTCAAGTAATGTTTAACTTAAACACATCTCAATAAAGTTCGCGTTCTTGATGATCGCCAATCGTCACAAATGCGACATTTTAAATATTTTACTGAAATTGTTGACAGGCAATTATCAATGTCTAATAAGTTTATTTTTGTTAGATTTTGCTTTAAGTTGCTTTCAAAGTTAATTGTTCAGTCTCTCGATACTACATTTGTGCCGACGCGGCATTTTTCAGCCTTAGTAAAGTTCAGTCACTGATGGTAATATATATGAGTTGATAGTTTAAACTAAAATCATCGAAATTTAAATCGGGAATAACGGAATCAAGATCACTGATTCTTGGAAGTTTTGAACAAAGCAAAACTTCCCATCTTTCAAAGTTCATAGTGTGTCAGCAAGAGCTATTTTACAAACGTGCAGAAGCAGTAGAACTCAAAAATAATTGTAGAAAGCAAAGGCTATTACAAAAGGCATTGATGTACAGAAGGTGAAAAGAACAATCAAAAAGTTGCGTTGAAACACCTGTGATCCAGTAATTTGGCGTTTCTATGCACGGGAATTTTAAATTCAGTTTGAAAATCATTGAGAAAGCGTACAAATAAGTCGGCTTCTTTCATGTTCAAAGCTTAAACATAACCGAGTGTTTCGTTTGAAATTAGAAAAATTTTGTTTTCGTTTTCAGTTTGTATCGGCGATTGTCTCTGATAAACTAATGCACTAAACAAGAAAAAGATCCCTTGACAATGATGTTTAATTTCTTTCCTACAGCGAGGTTATCTAGCTAAAGTGGATAGGCGGAGTTTGAGAAAAAGGCAATCATTTGCGCTGGAAGCTTCCTAATAAAAATACTCAATTTTTTCTGCGAAAGTGCGATGTATAAACGAGAAACCGCACAACGATTCTAGGATACCGAGGGAGAAGGTTTGCTCTTTACAGTTCTATCCAGGAAGACGTAAGGTGCAAACTGTAGTAAGTGGGGTATGATACCGTGAGTTTGTGGCAGGTACATTTTTCTGTTATCGATATAAGACTAACAGTAGTACCGTTTTGTTAGTGCCATTTACAACCGTCCGGGGTTGGTAATCCTAGCTAAGACTATTCAGTATAAATTAGGCGATAGTCACTTATAGTGAATTTAAGAACTGTACTTTTCTAAGCCTAGCCCAATGCAAAACCACATTCCATATCGCACGATAGGATTATTTGTCAGATCTTGAGTGACATTTCACTGACAAAAGTCGCACGTGAATAAAAAAGAATTTCGGAACTAAAAGATCGAGTTTAGATTATCTCAAGACTTTTGAATTTTCAGCTGACCATCTGCTTTACAGCAAGGAGCACACCACATTTCGCATCTTGCATAAACATCCTAATTTACAGATTTGTGGCTCCGCTGAACCACAAAGCAAAATGTTAAACCTATTTTAACGTTTGTAAATATCGTCTTTATTAAACGGTGTTTTGAAAACAGCAAGTTGTGAAACTGCCGCCAAATTTAGCATGGTGTTGAAAACAGCGCAAACAATTCAACTTTAAATTAATAGGATGCAATTTGTTAAAAAGTTATGGTACTTAATTATCACATGCCTTTTATACCATACTTTTATATAGTGACGTATACAAAATAGTTAGTATACACATGTAAAATATCTGAGAAAATTGCTGAAATTTCTGCTAGCTTTGTCCTGGTAATTGACCATTGCAGCAGAGGTTACGAAAACGGTTTAATTTACTTCTGTTGTTTGCAGATAACTGTTTTTCATTTTGTGAAGTTACGGTCTTCAAATATTTTCCCGAGTTTTAAGTTAAGGCCTCGAGCGTTGGATTGTATAAGTAAGGCTATTAATCAATTGGAAACCTCGCGAGGTAAGATCTAAAATGCAACATCATGTTTCAACATGTAAAAGATAGACTTCAGTCCACTGAGCACTGCAAGCAAAAGATTTAGAATGGACATATAATGGCTTTTATGTAACTGTCTAAAAAGCTAATTTGACTTGAAAACTTAGTGAAGTCTATATGAACTAAACTGCGTTTCCAGTCACCTGTGCCAGTTGAACCTTGAATTGCCAATAGAATCACGAATAAAACGAAGTTGTTTGAAGATCAATCTTAAGTGTTCTAGAACTTTAAAATTACACTGTAAGTGAAAAAGACTTTAAGTTATTGCCAAAATCTGATGTAAAAGTTGTGCGACAGATTCTGTTGTAGATAATATTATTTCAAATCGACACAATCTTTCCGGCGAAGATCGGAAATGTAAACTGCAAATTTCAAGAAAGAAACGATAAGCGTTGAATTTTTTAGAACTGATGAGACAAACAGACAAGTTTATTAAAACTAGATCGATATAGTTCATGGAATATTGGACGTGCCTCGTTGAGTTCGTGGGAAAACAATATGTTTTTTCAGGCTTTCATGAACAAAACAGCTGTTAACTGTTGTAGGAAAATTCCGAGCCAGATCAGATTGCATATTGTTCATAAACTGACTAAAGTAAACTTTGAAGTGGTAGAGTCAATCACTTCTTTAGGCAAATCAAGTTGAATTCATTCATGATAGCGAAAGGCATGCAGTCCACACTTATCATTTACTGCATGGCCAGAAAGACAACGATACAAGGAACACGACCTATGATTTACAAGGCAACTTTTAGAGCAAATTAAATGATGAAAACATTTGTTACAAAAACTGCTAAACGTTTTTAATTTCTTGTCTGGTAAGTTTATCAGATAACTGAGAAGCAGGCTGGCAAAAGAAAACTTCAAGTTGTGTAATTCTAACACATTTGAATTGCACTTGATTGCGTGCAATACTTTTCTCATTTTTTTTCAGTTTGTTATTGCAAGCATCGAGCGAACTGTTAACGGATTTAGGCTACGAATTAATTCTAGGTGGCTACAAATCTGCTATCTTGATAAATGTTCCTAAAGCTTTTGTGACTCAGATGATATACGAGAATGACTTACTTTTAGTTATCAAACTCGTACAGCTTCAGCTTTCCGTGTAATTGGTTCTTGGTTCTTCTCTGGATGGGGGCAAAATTAAGAAATACTCTTGCTAACTTTGCCTTCTTTCCTTGACCACCCGACAACGTTTTGAAAAGCACGTCCAAGAATGGCATGGGCCAGGCGGAGTTATTTTGATTTCAGAGCCAGACCAATTCATAATTACCTTTTCAGAACTACATGTAGCCGGGAAATCCGGCTAGCCAGTAAATGCCTTATATTCAAACCACAATACACTGAAGTAATCTCTGTTCTTGTCTGCCAGTATTAAAGAAACTTTTCATTACTCTATTGATAAGGCTGTATATTTGTGTGTATATTAATATGCGTGCAGTTTCACACGTCGTGTGGCTGCAAAAAGGTAATCCTGCCGATATAAGGACAACTAAGTCAACTCAGCGTTGTTCACTACCAACTGAAGTTCAGTATAATTTGCACAGTATCGTTCATTTTTATTAACCTCTATGCCAGAGCTGGTTAAATCATGTCAATTTGGCATTGAATAACAAATGAAACTTTGACAAAAATGGTATCAAAGCCGGTTGTTTTAGTCCGAAACTCAAGACTGATTCGAAATCATGAATCATAACAAATACTTTCTGTGTTTTTCCTTTGGTAATTAAATTGAAGATCAAGTAACTTTTCAATAGCATCAGAAGTTTTGTTTGTAATCTCCTTAGTATGTTAAACTAATATACAAGAATCGTGGCTTTCAATTCCAGTTCATTTGGAATTGGAATCTTCCTTACCTAAGCGGATGTTCACAAACTTCTTATTTTGTTGTTTCGCAGTTCGGCTCACACAGCTCAATAGCATTCATCGGAAGAACTGACTACAACCTAAATATAGAGGCAATCACCCCCCAGGAATTCTATTTGTGCGAATCGCAAAATCTAATGAATGACAATAACTCTAGATCTTAAATATTTTTGGGAATGACGAAACCGTCAGGTGTTGGGGGCACGTATACTTAACACCGATAACTCTAACTGAATAAAAACTTTTAACAGAAATACAAAGAAATCACAGCGTTTTGAATACGTCAACGCGGATCTGTCCTGTTTTCAACTTTATCAGAGCTAAATTAGCAATGATACTGCAATGTTTTCAGTCAGTTAATACAATGTCTGACGTCAGAACCACGCTTATGACTATGAGCAAACGATCACGCCTGGAAACACAACGATTTTATTTGCACGATACCCCGTGCTTTTGGTTGGCGGTTTTTGAGAGTTCTCCCTCAACTGCCATTCATTTTGACCCAATTGCCGGAAGAAAATCAGTAAACTCTCGGTGTGCGTGACCCTGAGATTGGTGACTAAGTTGTCTTCATTTCCTCATCAGCGCAACTCAGTTCAAATGGGCTACCACATGAAAACAAATGTCTCAGCTTGGCGCGCTTGTGATTCGTGCCCCAAGCTATCTCGTCTCCTTCCTGTTCTCCGCTGTCAGTAAATTGTAACCACCGTTTCACAGTGGGTGATCAGTCTTTGTTCAAGTAAACTTCTCTATTGTAGCTTTATTGCAGCAACAATTAAAGAAAATCTTATTTGATTCTTGCGTGGGCGAAAGCTTCCTATTAACAATTGTAAATGACGTAAATACAACAAATTAATTCAAGTCTTCTCTTGTAGGCCAGTCCTTGTTTCGTTTCAAGAATAACAGCCTCTTGCGAAAGACTGATACAACACAAATATGCACAATGCATATCAGAAATGTCTTTTGTTTGCCAAATGTACTCATGCGGCGGACAAACAACTCCCTACGTGCGTTTTTGAGAACAAGTGGAAGTGAAACTAGGAACAGAGCGGCGGTTGGCACGCGATTCTAAAATCAAGAAACTCCTCCATTCGCTCCAACCAGTTGTCAAAATGTATATAATAACTACTCGTTGACTTGTTTTAAAATCAGTGTCGAGTTTAATTACTTCTCAACTTAAATGTTCATAAACTTGAAAACGTTTATGAGTTGATTATATAATATATACTGACTGGACTTCGTAAAATTTCTGAAGTCAGTGCACAGACTGACAAGAAATGGGAGTCGAGTACTTCATCATACCTGTAAACTGAGCCAAATAAGGTTCACAGCTAGATTTGTGTGTGGCACCAATTAGTGACCGCTGAGATTTTACGTTGGGAAAAAATAACGTTCCAGTTAAGGGCTTGAGTCATGATCTTTAATAGTTTACTTCGCCGGCAGTCCGCATCTTCAACGCTAAATCTTTTGCAATTATTATTTTGACTATGAACACTACAAAGCAAGACTGTTTGCCACACACTTTAAGTGTTGTTTATTCTTAAGACGTTGTAATCGGCAATTTGTCACTTATTGTAAGTTCAGTTGAAAGGAAATCGTTGGCTTTTTGGCAATACTTTCAAGTCACGTGAGCCAGGCAGGTGAAAAAATCTATCAAAGGTTTGCAGTTAGCCGGCTCCTGTCAAAATTGTGACTCATTTTAGGATAGCCAAAGCGGTTTTAATTTGGCACATTCCCGGAACAAATGAATGCCAATAATCTATACAGAATTCAAAAGATTTATACTCATTTTTTACTTAATGAAATGGGAGTGATTCCGTTTGTTCCATGGCTATGGGTTAGCATACCATACTATACTCAATTTCATTAGAAGGCACTATTTCAGTTGTCTTACTGGAATCATTCTATTTCTAAAACATACACATTCTCTAAATTTCTACGCTTGTAGTACCAAATCAAAATCGGACCACAAATGATGATTCATGACAACTGTTGTATTAGATGATACAGACTCTTTTTAAGTGTAGCTGTATTGTGTTCTATTATAAAGTGAAAGACCGAGATATTCTTGTTAATGTATGTTGTGTGGGATCCTTCAGTTTTGTTGGTAGATTGTATTTCTGAAATACGTGATAACGATAAGCCTGTGTTCGACAGGAAATTTACACGCAATAATTCACGGTTTAAAGACTTATCAACATATCTTGCTTATAGATGAGGAAGATGCAGTTCAAGTAAAGACTGTTATGCGTCATTTCTTACAGTAAACAGGATGACACGGTTACTTCGTTTTATTAATCAAGCTGAGAAAGGGATAATGTACTCCTTCAGAGCCTTGATTGAATTCTTGTTGACTTTCACGGGTATTATAAGGCTTTTCTTCACCGTAAGGCAACTGATCCAAAATGTAACAAAGGCAGACTTGAATACAATAGCTCTTCTTACAGGGTGTTTAGTTTCAATACATCAAACAAGATATTACGCAACGACTTTATTAAAAAAAACCTATGTAAATCTTAGATATGAATCAGAAATAAAGCAAAGACTACGTATGACTGAAGGAGATGACTACTTCAATTTAGTATTAACTTCAGCAAACGGGATAAATAGTCGAATGACAAGACAATCCCTAGTTTTCGAGTTATGAAATATAACAACTTTCGAAGGATTTTTATCACATAAAACTATTAAAATAAAACTACTTATGAGTTAAAATGAGATGCATGCAACATAGAATGTCAGGTATAAGATAACCGTCAAACTTCGTTCACTCAGCACTACATTTGACTGCTCAGTTATGGGTTTCCACTGAATCAGGCTGGCAGTGTACACATGGACGGAAGCTATCTATCAAAGGGCGTATACCATTGCAGCTGTGCTTGAGTGATTGTACTAACGGCACACAGTTTGGGATACTAAACAGCTCAGAAATGAAAGCAAAGAAAATAATTGAACTAAATAAGTAACGTAACTGACTTGTGTTTAGCGTTTGTTCTATTATCATCTATCTTAATGCATTTAATATAAACTGAAAATTAAAAATTTGAAATAAATTGCACTTATTTCAGAAATGGAAGGTAATTGAGCGTGTGATTTTATAGTGATAAGTAGTGAATATAGTAGTAGTGTACCATAGTTGTTGTTATTATTATTATTATTATTATTATTATTATTATTATTATTAAACCATTAAGGAAATTTGGTAAAAATGGTCGAGTTTCTAAAATGTACAGTATTTTACTGAATTGAACCTGAAGTAGTAAGCGATAATCTGCTAATCAGTTCGGTGACACTCCGCTACTTTGAAGCCAGTGAGAAGAAAACACCGGAATCAGTCCTACGCGCAAAGTAAAGCAGAAAAAGACAGTAGACTTCACGTTCTTTAGTTTCGCAGTTGCTGCAATTATGACTGCATGGTGCGCCCATGCAATTATGGTCTGCGAGTTACCATTATTATATAACTATACAGGAATTTCACGAAGTGATCTGTCTTAGGAAAACAAACAACTATTACTGCCAACTGGTGAAAAGTAATCAGTGACTTTTTGTTGGCCATTTCGGTTGGGCACGATACCAAAATACTCAACATTCCTGGTAAGAAATCTGCAGTGCATTAATAATTTTCATGGATACTTTCTGCATATTGAAAAGCCGGAGCGAAAAGGGTTCTCTCACTAGAAGGCCGGGTTTGTGTACCTAAAAGGCCTTTTGAAGGGTTGTTGTTACCAAGTGTGTCAGGCCGTCAGTTTCTACGGACAATCATATACTAAATGTCAGTACAAGGCATCAGTGATTAACAGAGTGATTAAACTCAGAAGTGCAGTGTTTAGAGCTCCGGAAAATATCCAAAATTCCTGGATTTAATTTTTTCTTCCATGACCCAGCCGGAAAATACCTATCATAGTATCATCGTCTTTCGTCATATATTCGTGTGGACGTTTGTGCTGAAAACTTGTGAAGTGAACTTAAAGTTTTGCCAAACTTTGGTATAGTACGTTGTCCGAGTGTTTGAAATTATATTTCGCGGGCAAGAACTGAAACTGGCTGCTAGCATGACATAACTAGCGTGTGAGGTTTAATCCTGAAAGAATAGCTTTATGTTCTTGAGTTTGACTGATATTTGTCGGTGATAAAATTACTTACATGATAATACATGACAAAATACATAATAAATCCGAGTTGCACGCAAGTCAGTGTTCTCAATAACCTATCAGTGATATACACATGGAATATATCCCAGCTAATCGTCATAAACATATGTTTGAATTAACATAACATAAACTGTGAACTTATGTGACGGTTATACCTAAATTCTTTATGGCTTTTCTTCTTTTTCTAGTTAATAACCTTTACATAGTGGTTTTGCTATACGTTGTTCACAAAAGCACTTGTTTCGAAAGATACATCAGCGCATGAAAAATTTTAACAGTTTTGTTGATCCAAAGTGACTAGTATCAGAAACTTGCTGGTACAAAGGGTTTATATAAAATAGTATAACTGCAAGGATCGATCGCACTCAGTGCAACACGATCTGCCAGTGCCAGTAAAGAATGCACATACACACACACACACACACACACACACACACACATACATACATACATACATACATACATACATACACACACACACACACACACACACATACATACATACATACATACACACACACACACATACATACATACACACATACATACATACATACATTCATACATACATACATACATACATACATACATACATACACACACACATACATACATACATACATACATACACACATACATACATACACACATACATACATACATACATACATACATA
>JANSTR010184150.1:0-15994 GCA_025434805.1 Antipathozoanthus remengesaui | reverse complement strand
TGCGGTAGAACAATAGAATTTTATCATTAGCATTAGATTCGGCACATGTGAAGTTCGACGTTTGGCCCGGGCCTTAGAATTTTTCTGAGGGTTGTTGCACCTATCGCACCCCCTGCATACGTGCTTGTTATACACACATACTGTATTATTCCAGCCTCAAATCAATACTATAAAGCTAATAGATATTAATAATAGATTCATTGTGAAACTAAGTTTGTATTATCCAGTTATTTTAGTGATCATAAAAATGTTTTAACATTCTCACCAACAACACTTGGTGAAGAACTTTCAATAAATTTTGTCTGTTGAAAATCAAAGTAAGTGTGTGTTTGGCTAATTTCCATTACAAAACATGAAAACTGCAACCAGTCATATAATTAACAATGTCTGTTTTAATATTATAACTTAAATGGAACTTCAAACTTTCAGTTGCTCAACAATGTATCATAGCATAGGAGAGAGAAGGGGGAGAGGGGGGAGCGATAGTTTTGCAGTTTTGCTTCAGGACTTTTTTCTGGTCCCCATCTCGGATCCATTAAAGAAATGATGTGCTCACCCTCCCACCTCCTCCCCCCCTCCCACCCACCCAAAAAACATTATTTTATTTAAACAAAATATTTTGGAACAGTTCCATATCGATTATCACTGTTGGCCCTGATATGTGCCCACAAATAAAATCACCCTGGGCACCCCCTCAATGGGCATAAAAATTGATACATTTCTAAACTGAAGCCACTGAACACAAACTGTTCCGTAAATATTGAACGAATAATGAGAGATGCAAACCGTGCCCGTTGGTTGTGAGGAAGCTGCATCAACTGGTCCCTTCAGAATTTTTGACAGTTGATATGGTCAATTCAGAAACAAACAAACCTTACAGCAGTTCTACTTAAATTTATGACTCTACGATCGATTCCTGTTTTCATAGTCAATGAGTTGCTCCTTGTAGGAGCAACCTGAAAGGAAAGCTCTCTTAAGCTCAGCACTCAGATCTATGTCAGCATTCAGAAATGCGCTTTTGTAATCCGTTTCTGAAATCCCATACCCCTCTAGAATCTCAACTGCAACAACACCAGGAACTTTCTTTACAAACGCTACTTTTTCTCTAACCTTGACTGTCTCTCCTGCTCCTTTTATAGTTGCAAGGCTGTCAAATATTTCTTCTGTATCCTTAACCGATGGCCTACTCTTTGAAGTAATCCTCTTTCTGAATAGACCTAGTGAAACCACACTACCGTGATGAAGCAAGACGGACCTCTCCAATTGTCTCTTTCGGTTTTTCACTGGAGGTTCGGATATACCTGGTTGTTGAAGAACCTTTTCAGAAAAAAATACAAGTTTGAAAATTACTTTGAAAATGCTGGGGAGCGGCGTGCTGGGATCTGGTAACTAAATTCGATAAACTAGAACCCAGGGCCTAGGCCAAATCTGAAAATGGTGGTTAACGTCGGCATGGTCGAGTGTAAAATATGTAAAAAGACAAACATACCTTTCTAAGAATGTTCATTTGTCTTCTGAAGAATTTGACCAACTCCAGTGCCTGCATCAGGGTTGTCTTCTCAATGACCGGCTGCCCCGGACCATACAGCAAGAACAGGCTTCGACGTGTGTAGAAGTAGAGAACATGCAGCACTACCGAAAGGCGGAGGACATTCTTGCGGTCTTTCCCGCTTGTCATTTCATCGGAGTCCCCCACCAAATCACCTTCGCGCCATTTTTTGTTCATCGACTCACAGAGTTCTGAATCGTACTTGTCAAAGGCGGCCTGAGCGTCCTCCGACAGCGAGTACACCACCTTATCTTGGCTATGATCTCGGTATATCTGTTCGTATATATCATCCAAACTCTTCAAGTTTGAGTTGTTCAGTTCAGCAGAATACCTGGCTGTTTGAGACCTTGTCATCGCCTCTGGTCTTACAACTGTAACCAACATACGATCTAGGAAGCCATCTTCAGCAGACGCCAGCATTGGTAGAAGGTCTTCCATGAAATTTCTTACTTGAATGAATCCGCCAATACTCATCCCAGTATTGGCAACTCCAATGCGTTCTGCTGCCGTCCCAGATTTTGTCTGGTAGAAAGAATCTCCATCGTAAAATCTGCACAGCTGTCCCATGAATCGTTCAGCCAGAATTTGCCTCAGGGCTGAGTACATTTCATCTTTGAAGCATATCACTTGGCCTTCATTCTGGACAATGTGTTCGATAAGCCCTGCACTTGTGAAATTATCAACAAGCAGCTTGACGTTTTGCGAGCTCTCGATCTTTGTTATTGGCCGCTTTGCACCGAAGGTTGCTGCTGCAGATTTACCAGCACATGGAGGAGACAGACAAAGTGAAAATATATTTATCTTCTCTGAATATGTGTCAGTTAGGCGTAGTTCAGTTTTCGGATGAATCAGACCTGACACTGCTGGGATTATAGCGGAGAACATGATTCCTTTAACTGTTCCGTACGCACGGCTAAACATATTGAGCCACTCGTCAAAAAAAGGTGGAGCCACATCTTTCCATGGGATCTCAATTTCTGATGCTTCTTTTGAGACTTCGAGAACAGACTGTATAGTAGCAGACTTCCTTTTCTTGCTCGAAGACGTTGGCGAAGCCATGTTACCGATCAGAAAAAAGTGCGGGATGTTTTACAGTCATTTTTCTTTATATATACTGGCGTTTTGCGCGAATGAACAAAGTCTAGACGGCCTTTCCAAGGGTGCAATGTGACTGGCGGTTGCCGAGCACAAGACAAAAAAAACGGCAAACGTGATGTTTTAATTTTTTGTGATTTACATGTCTCTAGTGGAGCATGCAGACTAGTGCAGACTATGTCTGTGGTGAGGCTGCAAGAGACTGATGTATACTAAAATTTTAGTCCTGCAAAACACAAATAAAAAAGCATGAGAGAAATGGCGGTCAGTTGCTGCTGATCAAACGATAACGTTGGCAGAGCTAAGTAAGGTACCCATAGGAACTGAGAAAGCGCGGGATTTTCACAGTCATTGCCCATTTTGCTTTATATACTGGCGTTTTCCGCGAATGAAGAAAGTCTAGACAAGAACATTCCAAATCAGTAACGTGACTGGCGGTTGCTGAGCACAAGGCAGAAAAACGGCAACTAAACGTGATGTTTTAGTTTTCCCATACGTCAGGTTTCCCGGTGCAGTATGCAGCTTTGAAGTGAGGCTGCAAAAGACGTAGGTTAAAATTAGATTCGTGCAAAGTCACAAATATAATAGCATTTGAAAGAAATGTCGGTTTTCTGCTGATCAAACGATCACGCTGGCAAAGCCATGGTACCCATCAGAACTGAGAAAGCGCGGTATGTTTCACAGTCATTTTTCTTTATAATTATATTAATATACTGGCGTTTTCCGCGAATGAACAAAGTCTAGACACGACCAGTCCAAATGAGTAACATGACTGGCGGTTGCTGAGCAGAAAGCAGAAAAAACGGCAAACGTGACGTCTTTGATTTTCATGAACAGCCGGGTGTCACGGCGAGCCTGCAACAGATGCGTTAACTGTTTGATTCGTGCAAAACAAATAAAATGTTAATTTTCTGCTGATCAAACTCAAACGATCACTTCTCCCAAAGAAGTTCAAATTCTTTTGATTAATATAGGAAACATTTAGCTTTGCTGTTGCAAACCATAGTGAGATGTCCGTTCTGGCTTCTGCCAGAAACGACAAGTCCTAAATATTTTGTTTGAAATTGTGGACTCTCTTGTTGTTGTTGTAACTAATAAACTGTACAATTAATTGCAGTTTCAGTGTTTTTTAGCAGGTGGTGGTGTGGCGGTTGCTTAACCAAGTTATTGAAGCAGTTTCGTATCGTTTTCTGGTTTCCTAGGGTACGGTTGCCAAGTATCTGGTTGCCTAGGGTCTGATCTAATTGCCCGAGACAAATTTGTTCTAGAACATCTAAAATTAAATAAGAAAAATGTCATGCTATATGTTGTTTTAAACCAGATGCTTTCGATAAAAACATTAAAAACAATTGGAAGACGTTCCAGCGATCTTTCACCAACCGGACTGTTTTCTTGCCATCAAGGGTAGCCATCTGTAATTGTAGAGACCGAGCAGAAAGTTTTCATGTCTCTATGTCTTGTCACCTTTGACGGTTGTTGGGAAGTGCATATGTCGTGACGTAGAAGTATGTTGCAATTGTCTGTTTCGATGAGTTTGCGTGGTCTACAGATACGCTTATATGAGTCTGGATTAGCATAGAACGTTGACGTGTTTATTTTCTTTCCGATACTGTCAGCAATCTTTCTCAAACTAAGACTAACAAAACCTCGAGAGCAATTCGTACAAAAGTGAAAGGGGACAGAAAGCACAGAGACAAAGTGAAAGGGGACAGTGGAATTTAACAGGGCACGATTTTCTAAAGTTACCCGTGCCCGGCTGTGATCTGGTAAGCAGACTGAAATTGTTATGTGATTTAGTGGTATTTACAGGACGGCCCAACGCCTGAAGCTGAAAATTCAGTTGGAGACTGTGTGACGGACTAGTTAATTTAATGCGATTGTAGAAAATGTATAGGAAATTTGTCAAGTGAAAATGGGAAGATTTAGGACAGAGATGTGGGGCCCCACAGAAACTGTCCTATGTCCTAAAACCGGGAAGATTGCAACGCTTGCATCTATTTTGCTAAGTCATAAAATAATTTTGTGTAGAGAACATTTGCAGAAGGATCGAAACGTTATAGTTTTAGTTTCTAGTGGCTAAAAGACAAACAATATTTTACGAAAGCGCAGGAAATTGGGGCGGAGGGGGGGGGGGAGTTCGGGGAGAAGTTATATTTGAATACAGTATTAAATGGCTTCGATCCCACAAGGGTATTTGATCATTTTATCATGGTATAGAATAATATAATACAATAATACTAATAACAGCTACAACTGTAAGTACACGAACAAATAAGAAGTAAAGTAAAGTAAATCAGTGGTTGAATTAGTGTGTAGTTACATGTGCCATCAGGGACCGCGGAGCTATGGGTCTGGGTGGGCTATAGCCTATAGCCCCACCAATAATTTTGCGGGGAATGTACTCCTTGTGATAAACAGACTTTAGTAATAGCGATTTATTCAGTGATTTTGTCTATAGACGGACTATGTTAAGAAATTTGGCAAAATTTTATTTGGATTGATAGAAAAAAGTGCATTTCCGGCGATCGTTTCAAAATCTTACGGGGGAGCATGCCTCCGGACCCCCCTAGAAATCTTGCGCTACGCACGAGATTAGCCCCACCAATGCCAAATATACTCCGCGGTCCCTGGCCATATGTATGCCATGTCCAAGTACTGCGAGCTCAAGAGGTTAGAATTTCGGTAGCCACAATCAGAACAGATTGAAATTGAGTACTCCTGCAGAAGTCGGCAGAGATGGAGGGATGGGTGTGATGTAAATCAAATCGGCAAATGATTTATTGACACAACAGACTAAGTATAACACACATTGTTAAAGAGAAGTGATAAAAACAAATTATTAAAACATTTTAGAAACTGGTGCATGGATTGTAGAACGTTCGCATTTTTGTTATTGATGAGCGGCTCAGAATGAATGCGCGTGATTGGCCGATGAATATTTTTTGCACTTCAAGGGCTTTTCGTGAAATGGATCAATGCACTTGTCGCTTGCTGCCATTCAACTCATGAAACACATGCACGGGGTAATTGTCTCTATTAATAATATAAAACCTTGACAAGAACTGCAAATCACATTTATTTGCTTTGATTAATAACGTAGCTTTTACACAAAGGAAACTTCAACTTTTCAAACTTTTGAAAATACTGTCACCATCACTTAAGTGGGCTATACATGAGCAAACGTTTTCCTTAAGTCTTGACAAGTTTTGTTTACCTGTGTTTATTAAGGGGCCGTTGTCTGAAAATCGGTCTTGTAACGCTTATATCAAATTGATGTTAGGGGGGGGGGGGGGAGGGAGGAATTTTATGGGTTTGGGATTGACGTAAAAAATGAGAAAAAACGAATGAAATGGTAAGAAAAAGCAATAGCCGATGTTTGAAAAAGAAGTACAAAAGCAGCTGTTACCCGTATAATTCACTATAATTCAGGAGGAATTGGTAAAATTAGTCGTATTTTCGATGGAAGATTATGGATACAAATGGTGTGTGCATCGATAGATAATATCAGCGTAACCAATAATTTTTGTGTTTACCGTGAGCCGTGTCGATGCATTTAGATGGCCTGCATGTTCGACTGTTCAAACGGCCATCCTATTTTCTGATTTTCAATACACAGTCACTGAAGACAGTTATCATCTCGCAAATCGTTCTATACTGTATTTAAAAAAATGAAAATATAGGATTGACATAAAGGGGGTGGGGTTGCGGGGTCAGCTAGTAACGACAATTTAACGTTAACAAATCGATTTTCCGACTAACCCAAACAAGAATTTTGACCATTTTCCTTCACAAGTTCAGTTGTTCAAAAACTGGCGTGCTAACTTGTTTTGAACAAGGAGACTTTTCAAAAAAACTGAAAATTGCGAAGTGACAACACGGAAAACAAGACCAGGAATCTCGGTACCGAGCAAATAAAACTTGTCAAGAAAAACTTGCTCGTGTGAAATAGGCTTTGTCGTTATCGTGCACATGGGCACAAAAATGCCAAGGAACGTACGGCTCAGTAAAACAAGTACTGACAAAAAAAATACAAGTATCGAGAACTCACCATTTATTCTAGGCCTACTCTGGGCCCCAATGTCGCTGCGATCAATGGCAACATTAGGCGTTATTAGGCGTTATTGGCTCTTTTCCACCCAAAAGTAGGGAAACATTGGGCGTCGATAGGCGTTATTGAGCGATACTAGGCGATATTGGGGGAAAAGTCTGCTCCGCAGCTGTTATTTCTCAGGTATGCTAGTAAGTATTGGGCGATGTTGGGCGATATTAGGCAATATTGGGCGACATTGGGGCCCAGAGTAGGCCTTATTCTCACAATTCTTCCAATAACGTTTTGTATATACTACAAAATTGACAAAGGTGCGAGCGGCTGCACCACTCCGCTAAAATATGTAATATATAATATTTTCTCCCAGATAGTCGTCACAATAATGCATTACAATTAGTTTATGGTATCAGTGAAATATATACAAAACCAAGTCAGCTGAAATCAAGCTGGAAGTCCAAATTCTTTGATGAAAATACAACCCCATTCCTCTCTTCCCCTACAGAGGGGAGCCAAAAGTTCTAAATAAAGTATCCCTTTGGACTCTTTCTAACATTTGGAGTTCGGTCTAAGAGGTAACATTGTGTTAATATGTTGCCATGGCAACCATGTAAGCAATTCAAAAGTAAGATTTTTTGCAATACTCCTCGTCAATGATTAGTTGTCCTGTCCAGATTCTATATATAATGAGAACTCTTGACTTTCGCATATTGATTACCATTTCACCTTGACAATGGCGTTAGTAGGAACGCCAAAACGTCGGTCTTTTATAACGTTTCTATTTGTTTGCCCATGAAAATCTAGATCTTTAATAACGAGAAGCTTATGTAAGAAAATAAACATAGAACGGCTCAAAATACTATCTTTAGGATGTAGAATGTAGGGGGGTGGAGGGCACCAATCATTGAAACTCCATCCTGTGAAGACTCTTGCTACCAAGGGTGGCACGCAGAGGGGTTTTAGCTGTCTGTGCTCGATCTCTGGAACAAACTCCTATCGCAGCTGAGATCAGTTAGAAAAATTAACATTATTAAACAAAGACTGAAGACATTTTATTTTAAATAGCATTTGTTTTGATCGATGTTATTTAAGGTTGTTTACATTATACTGTATTCATTCGAATTGGCGCCCGGGGCGCTTATTTAATTTTTGGTTGTTTTATGGGGCGCTTATTCGATTAAGGGCGCTTATTAAATTTTCACCATTTTAGTCACAAATTTACTATTTTAGGCGCTTATTCAAGTGTAAGCGCTTATTTAATTTTTGGTCGTTTTAGGGGGGTGTTAATTCGGGGGGGGCGCTTATTAGAGAGAGGGCGCTAATTCGAATAAGTACGGTAAGGCGCATTTGGAAACTTCAGTGGAACTTCGATATTTTGATACTAATATTAATGTAGCTAATCATACTTTATTAATATTATTAAAACCAAAAATTAGTCTTAAGGTTCGACTCCCATGCCCATGCAGTTATAGTATAAAATAGAGAAGAATATCAGAGGAATGTATTCCAACAATAATTTGCTATTTTCCTAAATCCAATACAGGGCCGGCGCAAACGGCAGGCTATGCATCTCTATTTATTTACAGTGGTTGTTTTAATACAAACTCAATTCCTCAACGGGATAAATATCAAGAAAGAGAACAGACAGTATGTGAAAGAAACCATTGAAAAGTTTGAGTTTTGCACTCCTCCCCTAATGGTTTATCCTTCCCCGTGCACCTTTATCCCAAACACAGCTCCAGATCCATATCATTACTTAAGACCAGCTATTCTGTTGTGGGATCCACTGACACAAATGCATTGTGTCCGAGGACGAATGGTATGTCCAAAGGAGAAATGCAAATATGAAACAAATAACTTCTTGAGGCCTGTTCACTGGAAAGACTGCACCACAAACAGAGATGCCTGCAGACATCTATATTCGTCCTGCATGCCAGTGTATTTAGTAAGCAGAGTTTATCGATGCAAACATCAACACGAGGTGATTGCACACGACCCAGAAATACTGGAGCAGCTTCCAAGTAATCGAGTACCTTTCGTCTTGTCTCACATTGCAGGGGTGACAAAAGAGCTGCAATCTAGTATAATTGCTTTTGTCACTGCTGGATTGAAACTAGATAAAATCGAGAGAATCTTGAATCAACAGTTTGCAGATGTTTTTGCAGAGAAAAGAGCGATGTTTAACGAAGACTACAGAGAATTTGCAAAAACATGCGCATCACAGCTCCCAAGTGCACTAAAGTTTCCCGATGAAGTTCCAGATGAATACAAAGGCCCAAGTGCTAAAATCATTAAAGACTGTTTTCTTCAGGATTTCCTGTTCAAAGAACCACTCTATACGTACCACATGTCTCAGCTTTCTGCGGAATGGATTTCTATTGACCACACATTCAAAGTTGCTGCTAATATTGGAATTCAAAGAAAAATAGATTCAAAGTGGGAAAAGCAGTATGACTCATTGTTTTGTGTACTGAATGAAAAGGGTTGTGTTTTAGCATGGCAGCTGTCCAAAGGAACTGCGTTTGACAAAGTACAAGAATTATTGAGAGGACTGAAAGTCAGACTTGATAAACAGGGGAAAACAATAAAATATTGCTTCCTAGATAACTGTTGCGCATGGAAAAGCAAAATACAAAGTATTTTTGGGGAGAAAGTGGAAGTAAAATTAGATCTCTTTCATGCAGTACAGCGCGTTACAATGAAAATATCGAAACGCCATCCTTTTCACTATCCGTGCATCCAAGCTTTTTCTCTTGTTTTCCGTGAAGAGTATGATAGGGGGGAAAAACGTAAGTTTGCTACTCCTGACCCCAAACAAATGGAAAAACAGCTTGACAGTTTCATCAAGAGTTGGAAAGATAAAGCTTTCGATGGTGTAGCAGTACTTACATCGGAAGCGGTCCGAGAATTGGAAAAGCTCAGAAAACATATTAGAAAGGGCTGTCTCTCTCATATTCCACCCGGTTGTGGTACAGAAAGAAATGAGAACTTGCACAAGTGTCTTCGCAAGGCTGCGGCAAAAGTGCGCCTAAGTGTAAGATTGGCTGTAGCGCTGTTTGCTACGTTTTTCTTTGTTTGGAACGAAGAGCGGAAACTTTCAAACCAGAATGGGAACATTACAAAAACTGTCCCCTCAGTTTATTCCTTTGAATACCAAATTCCTGAGAATGGTAACATTGAAAACTTTGGTATTGGTGTGTCGCAGTGTAACAACTGTGAAAATATACCGTATGCCTACACTGGTACTTCAGACTTTGACTCGCTTGTTTACGATACTGATTGTTTTGACGAAAGTTTATCTGCCGGCAAGATAAAACCAGAAATAGTAAGGGAAACTGTTCAAAAGGCGGCGAATATGAATTTATTGATAGAAATCTCCGATTATCCAGCAGTAGAGACCGAACATGGAATACACGGCACATCCATTACATGTCTTCAAAATCGTTGTTCGCGTTTGGAACCCTGATTTCATCCCAAAAGTTGGGCAAGACAGAGAGCCAGAGGCGCATTGACAATTTAGTGTCTGCCTACGAAATGAGACAAGTTGACGTTCCTGCCGATGGAGACTGTTTGTTTCACTCTGTTTTGACCTTACTTGAATCTGTTGTCAATTCTGCATATCAAGAATATTTATATTCAATTGGTCTTGGCAAAGATGTTCTTGCATACCGCTCGATGGCAATCAAACATTTAAGGAATCTGATGGTAAATGAGTGGCTGATCCATAGAGATGCTTATGAAAACTTTCTTTTGGACGGCGATACCCCGTATGACGACTTAGCAAACTCATTCAGGGAGAATGGTCGCTTTTCGGGTGACATGGGCAATGCAATGACACTAGCTATTGCAAATGTTCTGAGAACAAATTTGGTGTTATTTACAAATATGGAGGAAATGCCCGTAGTTCCGATCGTGGCAAGGGAGAATGTTCTTCTAGAGGAGCCCCTGTGTTTGGCGTTCAACAACGAGGAATGTGGCCATTATAACGCTGCAGTTCGCGAACCAAAAGCACAACCAAGGGTGATCAGCTGCAACAACGAGTCTGCAAATACGTTTTCAAAGAGTGTTGGAGGTCCAGCACTGAATCAAGGGTGCAGATGTGGCAAGGGTGCTGCCAAGTACTCAGCCAAGCATAACAGAACTTTCTGCAACCAAGTGAGTGTTATTTGTACAAAAACACTTTAGTGTATGAATATATCTAGCGATTTAACGGGAAAGTGGTTCATCTTCCATAACTTAATGTCTTAGGCAGAAATACATTGTAAACCGCTTACAGCGGTCTGGCTAAGACCCTCACCCGCTGAAAAAATATATTTGTTGTAAACAAGTGTTCAAATGCCCCATGGGGAGCACTTGCAATATATGTATATGTATATATGAAATCAAAGTCCTGCAAAGCAGAACATACAACCTAAGTTTTATTTATTTCTGTAAAAAAGACCTTATATTTACTAAATTTTAAGAATTCATGCTCCAAAAAGTGCTAAAATTTGCTAATTGCTCGTTTAAAAAACATGCATTTTTGCTCCAATTATGCCAAAACTTATGCTACCACAATCCGCCAGTGCCTAGCCAGAGCCAGTCTACTTTTGTTCATTCATTTTTTAGCTCGTGCTTTCGCTATTTCGCTGGCGAATCAACCACACGTTTCCGCGCTAGGTAGGACCATTTCAAAAATTTGGCAGATTTTATTCCCAGTTTCTTGGACGTCAAAATGTTTTTGTTGTTATACAATAACTTAAAGAACCTACAATTTTTTTAACATCCACGCCTGACATCACACAATGGACCAAAGAAGCGAGGTGCAATTTTGCAATCATGCGCGCTGTAATCCATCAAACGCGTTGTATATTTTAAAATGCTTATTGCTCAGTTGGGTGCTTAGCGATAGACAGTCATACTTAATTTTGTCTATCGCCACGTAGAAAATAATTTACTAGTCACAGTCACACCCATTTAATAACAGTCTTAAACAAATACTATTAGCAGATCAAGACCGAGCTCGTTTTGAAAATGACGTTATTCAAACAAATATTATTGCAACAATTACAAGTGCTAAAATATATATTAAACATCATAAAGGCTAAGATGCATAATCTGAAACATTTCTCTTTTTTTTAAATGCCTCGCACCCCACGCAGGGACCTCCTTATTACTGATAGTGATAGGGAGAAAAAAAACCTACTTTCACTCATGGTTGTGATACACAATTATTTATTTTATTGAGTACTTAAACTGCGTGCAATTCAAAACTTTCAAAGCTAGTTATGAATCATTAAGAAAGTAAACAAAAAAACCCTGAAAGAACTAAATTAAACTATACAGGTTCCAGGTGAGCGGAGATGCACTTGTCCATGCTTCCAGCAGGCTGTTGCTTGTACAGGGTTGTGCAAATGCGTCAATTGCCATAATTGTCATGGAAGACAAGCAGACAACCCCAAAAGGTATGACAACAACACAACTCCGCAACCACGAAAGCGATCAAAGCACAGACTGCAAGAGGTACATGGCAGTAGTGTTTCCTACATGGCCGAAAAAGGAGAGCAGTTAAAAGAACCATCCTGGACCTCCTTTGAGAAATTTGTGTTTGAGGCGCTCATTGATTCTTTGACAAATGCTGGTGAGCTTCTCGGCGAATGTGACATGCACGAGTTATTCAACAGTCTGGTAGATGCCATCCCAAATTCTGCAGAACTCGGCCTATCGAAAAAACCAAAATCCGTAGTAGATAAACAACTTTCGCTAATCAGAAAAGAAGCCGAACTTTTTCGTCAGATTTATTTAAGGCAAATTGAAAAAAACTATAAAGGCACGTCTGATTAAGCAGATTTGTAAGAAAACCAAATATTTAGGAAGGTGTGTAAAAATTTTATAAGATTAATATATGTACAGTTTAGCCGACACCTCTAACACACAGCTCTAGCAAAACACGGTGTGTTGTGTAACACATCTTAGGTTCATGTATTAGTAAATAGTTTGTACGCATGTTCATATTAATGCGAGTGTGCATTATACCCGCACCTCCGAAGTCGGTCGCGCTAGCCATTATATTCTATACATCCGATATGTTTCTGTTGCCAGACACCTTCACACTTATGAGTTACCAGCGGTTATTTCGTGCATGTGTGTTCCATCCAGCTAAAATATCTCGTTTTCCACTCTCCCATTCCCCAACCGACGCAACATTTTTGCTCTCATACACCCCCAGGTTGAAATTATTGTCAGTGTTTTTTGTACATTACAATTTCGGCGCAAATTTAAAATTAATATACTCAATAGGCCAGTTGCATCTAGAAAGAAGCGGCGTGCATTACTAATTATGAAGTATTAAGGCTTCTTTTTCTTGCATCTAACTGTGACGGCTGCTATTTTTTTGCCTTTCGAGCTGTTATTCTTTGTTTTCTCTGACCGACCCATCATCGCGAGACGGACTGGGCAATGGGAAACGGAACTACGAAACTTGCATTTCGTATGGATGGCCCTACACAGAGTCACAGAGGGTAAATGGTAGGGCATTAGTTGTCGATGGAGTAAGCCAAAATGCGTTGATACATAACAGTTCAAAGTATAATAATCTGGGGCGGATCTAGGGGTGGTTCGTGTGCTTCTACCAAACCCCCTAAAGTGCACGTACAGCAAATTAGGCGAACGTGTTTAGAGTTTAATTATTTTTGAATTCCTTATGTTGTTGAATCATGGAGTATTATAATATGACATGATGATTTGAAATCGCAAAGACTCTGCCTAATATTCGAATGTATACTATTTTATTGCTGCTTTTTGTGCAGCTGACTGTTACATATTCTCATTTAATAGTAGATATTGGAAGTATAAGCCGTGTAAACTGAAGATTTCGGCAGTCTTTGCAACATTTTACGTCCTAATTAGTAATTTGCTAACTGGTTAGTTCACCATTTGAACTATTTCTTTGTTTTAATATTAATGGCCACTGAATCTCTAGGGGATGGACACCTTTTTATCGTGTAGGCAGGGTCACGATTTTGGTCACTTTGATGAGGGTCGAACGTTTTAGGCTTCTCATGTTGACAAATATCGGAACCCTCCCCCCCCAGTAATTTCTGACCGATCCCAAAGCTCAAAGAGATTATACGGGTATAGAACATCCTAAACAGTTTCAGAAGTTGAAGCTTCGACTGCGCATATCACACACGCAACTAGTTGTGCATGGTGTTTTGGTAGGCAACTTTCATTAGTATTCGTTCAAGTTATGCATGAATGTTTGAAACTTAAGTGAATTCCGCGGCTGTCGATATACCGTTTCCAGATTCGACAGTTTTGTTCCCCATATTTTATTAGGCGGTATAAAATTTTCTTCTGGGAAACATATAGCTGGAATGTTGAGTTCATTTTAAAATATCATTGTCACAATTACGCCAGCTAAACTTTCAAGATCCCTACAAATTGGTCAACTTTTGTGCAGAAAACATACATGTATTGCTATAAATTGACATTCAACTTAATTAACAATAAAATAGTTTCAAAACTAATGTAATAATTCAGAAAGGTTAATTGTGGCAGTAAAACGAAACCGAGAAACTTATCCGAATCGCTCTGGAACTCTGATCGTATTTCGACGGAGAACGTATTGCACAAGTTTACGCCTACGGTGTATTTAGATAAAATCAACATTAAACATAGTTCAGTTTGGTTGTTTGCGTCTTTCTTTATATTTAGCTCAGGAAACAATCAACAATTGTACACAACTAACAATACCGTGGTATACATGCCCTATAAACGAAGTTTGATTGAGGCAGTCAATTCCGTGGAAAGTAGTTCTAATATTTAATCGGACCACTTGCAACTCTTACATAAACCAATCAAGAGATTACTTTTTAAAAATATGTGAAATCTCAGGCGCGTACGCAGCTTTTGTCGCGGGGGGTGCACTTTGAGCCTGAGCGGACCTTATGTCAGCAGTTCTTAAAATATATTGAACTTTCTTTCCTCTTTTACACTTTTCTGAGCACCCCCAGTGCACCCCCTCCCCCCCTGCGTACGCGCCTGAATCTGAATAACGCAGTGTTGCAGGCATTTCGGCTCCCCAGGAAAATCTGAGGGCCGATTGCTGCGCCCCTTCAAGTTTTGATTTCCTGTTCAGAGAATCATAACTTTTTGTACTTTCTCGGCGTATTAATGTAGCACAGTACACAAATACTGAGAAAACGAACTGACTCGGAAAACACATGTAGTATGTAACCCAAAGGAGCAGTCGCTCTGGTTTCACTCACCACGCGAATCAGTTTAACTGAAATATATCAACACGATGAAACTTCCAGATTTTTAAAAACTGTAGTGTTGCTTTAGCCCAGATTGCACGCGCGCACACTTGGAAGAAATGTTCATTCGTGACCAAAATTATTCAACTTGTTGAATATTCGGCGCCGATGGCACGAATGACCAAATTGGCTCAAAACGTCCCCGCACACTAGAGGAACATGCTTACGCCAACTGTCACGAATGACCATTAGCTCAGCTGATAGCTCTAGTGTGCGCCAAGCTTAAGAGAACGCATGTTCGTATTACCGCGCGATCCATGAGACCTATTTTGGGAAACAATGCTATTTTTAGACTTACCACACAAAGTGCATGCTAGGATTATAATCTCTTGACACAACTTAATTGGTACTCAACTACCAAGCGTGGTGGCCTTTACCTTGAAGTTATCATATTCTATTGTAAATATCTTTCCATTTCTTTGCAGTATTTTACAAACTATTGGATATGAATACATTATTGCGTTCGGCAAATCTTACCGTTGATCGCGGGCTCAGGCTTGATGCTATCCTGCGTTGAGGGATTTTTGTACGTAAGGCCGACCGTCTTAAACTGCCTCAACTTCGTGCTCCGTTTGGTTTGCTGACTAATATTTGCAGTGATATATTTTGTAGAAAAAAACTGCTGAGTTTCGTGTCGGACTCTATGGCGAGTTTCGAGAAAGTTTTTGCATGTTCTTTTTCTCATCCTAGCAAATTCAACTCCCTTCAGCACGTGGGCTTACGCATAGCTTCGACATTCACAGTCGACATTGCGTTGTAAGAATGGAAACACAGATCGCTCAATAAAATCAAGTTCAACAGACTCAGAGAAGCTCGGATAATGTAAGTGTGGTTATTATTTATATGTTCACACAATGTAAGTAATCAAAGGCATCCCTAGGTTACCTCGGGTAGAATGATCGGTAGTGAATTAGTTACTCTAAGTAAATAGTTTTAAAAAAAAACTATAGACTGCGTCGGCGGGTAGGTAAAACGTATGATAAAATCAACCGAGGGTTGACGAAAACA
>JANSTR010184039.1:0-15995 GCA_025434805.1 Antipathozoanthus remengesaui | reverse complement strand
ATGCAAATGCGGTAGAACAATAGAATTTATCATTAGCATTAGATTCGGCACATGTGAAGTTCGACGTTTGGCTCGGGTCTTAGACTCTCATTTATGTAGTGAGGAATTGTGAGAGTCGTGATAAAACATATCTTCAAACGATATCATTAGGGACATTAAGCAACGTCAACGTCAACGAGAACGGCACAAAATAATTGACTTAATTAAAGAATACAATAACCGCACGCTGGAATGCAACCACCTGGACACTTTTCAACCGTTGTCTTGAAAAATAGAACGCGAAAAGCTCAGGTTTGGCATTCTGTTGAGAACGTGAACTCCGGAATATAAACTAACATGATCTTCAGAGGGTTCAAGAATTAACGCTTCTAATTTTTACTATTCGCCTACCTTCACGAAAATATAAAAGAAACAAATGGATATGACTAACAAAGACAAAGAAACCAGGAACTTCAAAATGCAACAGTCGTTCTCGTTGACGTTCCCGTCGTCTTTGCTTAAGGTCTCTATTAACTCAGTCCTGCCATAACCATGGCACCATATGCATGCAGTATCAGAAGAGAGCCCAGTTCGCATCGTCAAAGCGCCTCATTACCTTGGATGGGCGGCCTATGAGAGGATTGTTGGCACACCGCTGGTTAATAACATCACGGATGAGATGTTTCTGGCCATTGTACGTGGTCAAAATGGCGATATTGTCAGCTGGGTATCCTAGCAACCGCATGTACATGAAGATTGCAACTGCATACTCGGCTTCACCAAGGTTCTGAGAATCAGCAAAAACAAAAACACGAAGTTTCATTTCTTATTCAAAACTCTTGGAAATCGATTAAGGATTTAAAAATTTCTGAATGCATACATTATGATGAGACATTTTTTTCCAATCCAATTTCGAATTCCAAATTAAAAGTGTATTAGTTTGGGAGATGTAGTAAAAATATATTTTACTGCGTCACACTTATTTAATAAAAAATAATCCAAATATGAACACTTTGAATTCAAGAAACGCTAGTCTGGCTGCTTTGAAAATAACCTCAAACGTGGCCCCAGGGAATTATATCGATACACAACAGTTTATTTATTTTCCACGTACATATATTACATTGCGTATAATAAATAAATGAAAGAAAGTAGAAAGTGGTGAAAACAACCCAAAAGGGTTAACGAGTTCCTCTACTTTGCAATTGTTTTACATGATAAAAGAAGAAACGGAGTTAAGGCATATTTTAAAGATGCGATGGAAAATTTTACCATGAGTGGAGACAGAAAGAGCATACTTAGGGACCGGTCATTATACATCGCCTGGGGGAGGGGGCGGAAGATTTTGGGGGTATCACTTGACTTTTAGAAGAACAGAAGGGGAGATCAGTTGTAACTGAGAGCTCTGAAGGAGGGGATTGCTATAGTTATGAAGGGAAATCACTGCAATGAAGTAACACTTAAAGGGGGATCTGCTAAAATTTGCCGAGTTTAGCCCCAAATCCTCTGACCCCCCTCCCCCAGGGGATAAATAATGACTGATCCCTACTTATTCGTATGTTGGAATATATCAAGAACAGGTCAATACGAGAAGATGTTTAGAAAACCAGTCACAACAGTGACGATGATAATAGGTATTCTCTTAAGATTGGAATTGTAAATATTTCTTTAACACACAACAGATTCAGAAGAAATACGCTGGCTATATATGTTGTTTTCTTTGTTTTAATATCTTCAAAGGAAGTAGATCTTTCTTCAATTTGATGTATAGACATTTGCGGTGATTAGACCTGAATACCTGATAGAAATACGGATTGGGCTCAGATTCTCCGACTCCATTAAAATCCTGCACATCAATAAGCTGGAAGTCAAAGTAGAACCCCGGGTTCTCCACTCGGTACTCTGGCCAAGTGACAACATGTGGGAGGTTACCAAGCTTCTTGTACCGCCAGTTATACAAGCCACACAAACTGAGGAAAATAATTGACAAAATAACACTTTAATTAACGTGCTTGCACGAGTCGAAGGAACATATTGCAACTTGGATTGTCTTTCAGAACCAACTATGCAGTTCGTAGGGCTGGATATAAGTCCGGAATCAACAAATCAGAGTCATTCCAAGATGGCGAAGGGAAAACTGAAATCTTGAGGCATACATAGGCTGTCTTATAGACTTTTCAATAAAATGCAAAATTTTAAAGTAGTTTTAATACTTATTTTTGGTGTGACTAAGTCTGCTAACTCCTGTGCGTGGGTTTCATGCAAGTTAAATATTCACCGCGGTTGCGTCTGGATGGATAGTTTTGGTTGCATTCATGCATTCCAAGTCAAAATCCAAAGGTGTTGCACTGTTGGTGTAATGATTTAAACCAATCTCGTCCAAGCTCGGTCTTAATACATGTATGCAAACTGTTTCTTTCTCTGCACGTGCGAACCAATCTTGCTCTACATCCATAATATTGAATCACAAAAATGTCAACAAAAATACGTTTGCTCAAAAAGCATAACGGCGTGAGGGTACACGTGCCTACAATGGCGGGAAAATGCGCTCCCCTCCAATGACGGCGAGAAAACAGGGTAAGCTTGTATCACACCAAAGTTCGCGAGCAGGCCGTAATCAAAGGGAGTACGAACCTTGGTCTTGCACGACCCTGGGCATCGAGGTCCACTGTCGGAACGCCCAAACGAACAAACCTAGTGAACAGCGACTGCTCCATGTTTGAGAACTTCTGGAAAGCCATATTCTTAATCACGGGAGGCAGCTGAAAGAAAAAACGAAACTTTAGTGTAAAGCTCCAAATGAAATTGTAATACAGTGAACATACATCAGACTCGCGTCCTCTGATGTCTAACAAGTATTTGTTCGTACTTTTTGACGAAAAAAGGCAAGCTTGGTGCGTCACAACTCTTGCATTTTGTTGGTTACCTTGGTCGTGTTTTGTGACATGTCGATAATACAGTGGAAGTTAACAACAACATTAAGAGGAATTAGCCTTGACTTCCTTAAAGGGGACCTGTAGTGAAAAAACATTACCAGCCAAATAAAAGATCTTGCTCCACTGACGTGTGGTGTGAAAACCCAAACGTTTTTGCTCCGTTCTCGTTTATGCAACGGTTTTAGTCCTGAAATTTCACACCACAAATCAGTGCACTGTAGCAAGGTCTCTTGTTTGGCAGACAACGTATTTTCACTGCTGGCTTAGCTTCCTAATTAAGGTTAATCTCCCTCTGGCATTATATTGCAAAAAAAAAGAGCATAGAATGGGTGTAAAAAAATTAAGAGCAACACGCCTTGGCGAAACTCTCAAACAAAGTGAGACACAATCTTGTTAAAAGGCAGACTATCTGATTTTTGTGGGAAAAGAAAGGGGGTTGTGTGATTTCGGGAAAACAATTCTGCAAGCGCAATCCCTTAAAAAAATCCTGCAACGCACAAGTCTATATCTTGCATACTTAACCCCCTCCCGGGGAGTCCCCATGCCAAAAATTGCATGCCTATACAAAATCACGCCCTCCCCCACGACAACCACAAAAGTAAAATGGATGGCCCCTGAACACAGTAGGATCCTCACCTGATGGTGATCGCCAATCATGATCACGCGTTTCAGGCGATTGTAGCCATCCTCAGGATTCTGTGGCATAACAGAAAAAAACCACTGATAAATACTCATCGTGGAGCAACAATTATAGTCAAGCTTGTATTACAGGGACAGACCGGCCGTGACGCTTTGTTTATGTTTTGGTTTCAGCAAGAATAGAAAATAACTTTTGCAGTCCAAAATTATGAATGAAACTTAGCTCAAAGGTCGTTTAAACAATAACTAAACTATTCTTCGGTTGTTGCTGGAATTTGAAAGTCGTATTTTCCCAGAAACGTTTTGACCGTGGTAATTTTCAACCACGCGAAATTATACGATTGTGTGACGCCTGGTCTGTCTCTTAAGGCGTCAATTATTTGTTTGTTGGAGGAGGGGTGGGGTTGCTTTGTGGCCGGTAATTTCTTACAAGTCTAAAGTATTTCATTATGCTGAATGCCGGATTTACAGTAACAATCCGCTGAATATCATATGCCTTACTCTCTCAAACTGACTCCAGTAACAAGGATACGTTGTGGGAGGAGGTGAAGAAACACCAGAAGTGGTTACCCGTGAGCCTTGTATCCGTTAATACACGCTGGCTGCTTACAAAAGTCCACAAACGAACTGAACGGAAAGTGTTAGAGTATTATTATTACAATGAACGCTGGGTTTCAAGTGACAGTCTGCTGACATTGACCTGTTAACGAAGACTGTGCATGGGTCAAAACAGTAGAAAATCTTGTTTCAGTTCAGTCAAAGAAGGTAGCGGGCCACTTGATAGAGGCTTAACAGATAAGGAATTTAGTAAAATGAGAAGAAATTTTGGGCTCTTTGAAAAGTAGCCTTGTAATAGAAGATGGTATTTTTTTAAAATAGAAGCCTGGTTCTTCTAGGTTCGATACACTACTGTAGAACACTGCCGTTTAATTAGATAGGCAAACGAACTGTTATTTCGTGAACGTAAGCAACTGGTCTTGAAAACTAGAAGTAAAACCGCAGATACAAAAAAACAAGGAGAGGACATTGAACACCAAGTTAACCATTCAGTTCCTGAAAGGAGAATATCTTACTTTATGGTAAACAGACAACACTGAAACGTGTAAGGCACCAAGGTAACAATTTGCAAGGAAGAAGAATATCTTATGTACTTTACGGACAAACAGAGAACCGGCACTTACAGGTAGTACACAAAGTCCAAGATACCAAGTTAATTTTCCAGGAAGGAGAATTCATCTTACTTTAACACTAAATACGTTCAAGTGTAAGATACAAAGTTAACATTTTCCAGGAAGAAGAATATCTTATGTACTTTACGGACAAACAGGAAACCGGCACTGAATACTGACACAAATATCTTACTTTATGGACAAACAGAGAATACAGAATACGTACAAGACGTCTCAGACACTAAGTTAATTATTTTCGTTGAGAGGTTAACTCTACAAGAGTCAGCTTTCTTCCAAACTTACTAAGCGAAAAATAGTTTTGTCAAACCCTTGGTTGATTTTATTACACATATAATCATTTTAAAAGGAGAAGGATATCTTACCTGAAGAAGTAGAGGAATAAACGTCTCTATCTCCAAAATCTGTGCGGCTTCCTCCATCAAAACATTATCGTACTATAAGAACATACAGGGTTAGTGACGATCATTCCACTGAGGTGAACAATGAAGGAATCTTCAAGAGGAGTCTTAACAAGCTTACTGCATTGATTACTCAGTAATGAAAATACCTGAAGCTACGTGCAGACCTCCCCGTTCTTGTTCATTAATGATCAAGAATTGCTATAAATATCAGCTCAAAACAAAGATAAACGAAGTTTTGGCAAAATTCGAAGCCTTGTAAAATCTTAGCAAATTCCACCTTTACTTGTCTTCTTAAGAACCGACATTACATTATAATAGAGTGCAAAACTGTGCAATTCTATGCAACTACAACCTCAAATTCTCAAATTTGGATTGGTTGTGAAACAATAGAAAGCCAATCAACCAATCAAAATAAGGTTGTTTCTATGACAATAGTAGAGGCAAGTTCAATCACAAATGCAATGACCGATGATATTTGCAAGTTCCAACACAATTGTTTTCACGTATTTCAGTTGGAAATTAATTTGTACTCGACCGTTTTTCAAAGTCCAGGCTCACGCAATTTTGACTCACTTCGCAAACACATCTCATGCAAATTAATCAATCCAAATTGCACTCGAAATAATGCAATTACTGCAACAAATTGAACTCATACATGCAGCGGATCTATAGCGCGTTCCTTATTACTTTGAAAATGTACAATGAAAATAGAAACATTTATACAGCCCTTATTAGAAAGTCTCTAAGCACTTTA
This sequence comes from Antipathozoanthus remengesaui, assembly GCA_025434805.1. Taxonomy (NCBI): domain Eukaryota; kingdom Metazoa; phylum Cnidaria; class Anthozoa; order Zoantharia; family Parazoanthidae; genus Antipathozoanthus; species Antipathozoanthus remengesaui. Next base: position 10,096 of record JANSTR010184039.1, on the reverse strand, counting down.
CAATATTGTCATGTGGCGCTAAGGCAGCCATTACAATGTAGTTTCAGACCACACCAAAGGGTCACAACCCTACTCTCTACTCTATACAATATTCTCATGTGGCGCTAAGACAGCCATTACAGTGTAGTCTCAGACCACACCACAGGGTCACAACCCTACTCTCTACTCTATACAATATTGTCATGTGGCGCTAAGGCAGCTATTACAGTGCAGTTTCGGACCACACCACAGGGTCGAGAGGCCAGACCAACTGCTTAAAGGTCCCTGTCCACGGACCGGAGTCAGGTTGAGATAGCACGATTATCTCTATCTGCCGACTCTGGATAGAAGACAGTTCTCATTTAGGTAGCTGGACCTGAGTTGACATACATATCACATAAACGTAACACCTCGAGAGTACGGCAATTGATCAGTTTATGACGCTTCACCTTAAAGCCGAGCTCCACCATGTCGTGTCTCCTGAGTGCGGCGTGTGTACACGTCATTGCGATGATCTTGGCCTCCTTCACGAGAAGGTAGTTAGTTCGATCACGACCTGCAAACACGGAGCAACGATGTAAGAAATCTAGGAGTATTACTCCCTATGGGGGTGGGGTCAGTGTACCGGTACTTAGTACTCCCATTTAGGTATTTCAAGGGGGTTAGCAGTGGCAAAAGCCACAGTCCGCGGCATTTTAGGGGTAGAAAATGTATGAGATAAAGGGGTAAAACGGTATGTATTCGTTACAAAACTAACGAATGAAAATGGATATGATTCATTACGTTATAAGGTGGAAGTCCTGAATTAGATATTTTTGAGGGCGGGGTCTTTCGTTTCCACATTTTCCGAGGAGCACTCTCCTGGGGCAAAGTATCAAATAAATGAAAACTCCATTCTATCTAATTTATTCCCAGCCTTGGATAAGGGCTCACCTAACAAAGTCCCACTAAGATCCCCACTAATAAGGTTCCCACTAGTAAGACCCCCATCTAATAAGGTCCACACTAGTAAGGGCCCCACTAATAAGGCTCTCACTAATAAGGCCCCATCTAATAAGGTCCCCACCTAATAAGATCCCCACAAAAAAAGCCCCCACTAATAAGGATACACTCACTAATAACGCCCCCATCTAGTAAGGTCCCCACTAATAAGGTCTCCTCTAATAAGGCCCCCCCCCATCTAATAAGGTCCCCTCTAATTAGGCCCCAATCTAATAAGGCGCCACTAATAAGGCCCCCATCTAATAACGCCCCCATCTAATAAGGCAACCTACTAATAAGGACGAATTCGGGCTACGTGTCCCCAGATGCCAAGTTTTAATTTAAATTTTAACCTAACTTTGGGTTTAAACGACTTGCAGACAACAGGGAGAGAATGTTAGACTTTTAACTTTAGGTTTACTACAACCCATCAAGAGTCCTTTGATACTAGCGAGCGGTTTGGAAGCAAAGTAGCATCAGTGCAGAATATTCTAACCAACCACCACGAGAAAGACAAGACATATGCACGATAATATCGCAACTTACCTTTCCGTAGAAGTTCAAAAGCCCGAAACTCCTAATAAAGAAAATGCGTGTTAAGCAATCACTTTTTTTCAATTTTAGTTTCCAAAACATAGTAGACTAGAAGGAAGAGTTTGATGATACTAATTTGAACGGCAAACAAACAACTACATAAAGAGAATCATCTGTAACATGAATATTAAATAACTCACCTCCAGTTGTTGGAATATCTTTTTGAGATAACTGTAACAACCCTAATAACGGAAAAATGGTTCAATGAATGCCAAAGGCTATGATACAATACATTTCAAGATCGGCGACCACTACAACGAAAATTAAATACTGGTGGGTTTTCCTAAAAATATATTGAAATAGCGCCGTCCCATCAATCTTAACCCTTGATTTTCCATCACAAATAAATTTAAATACGCTATAAACCAACAATAAATTTCATTTCGAAGTCGTAAAAAATCAAAATAGGCGTAGAGCATCACGGTCATTAGTCGTGGATAATTACGAGAAAGGGTAGTGGTACTGAAGGGGTTTGGAAACCGTTAACAACATCTACTGAGTTGGCTAGGAACGCCTGACTGAACTGATCCTATGGCACCATTCCAAACGACTTCGCTCGCATAAAAAGGCCTCGAAGTGACTGTCATTTTGATTTCAGCCCGTTGCCCTTGAGTGTTTGTATATATCAGTGACTTTGTTGAAATTGATTACCAGAACACGTATTTTTTCTATTTTCAGTTAGGTATTTCGTTTCATCAGCGAACTGAGAAACAACAAAACTTCCGACTAGTCCCGCATTGCCTTGTGGGAGGGTGACTTTTGAACAGATAAGACAGAATGACCTGATTGGTTCATTACTAGTTCATGATAAACATTCTATCACGAGGGCTTGAAACTTACAAGACTGTAACAAGAGAACGGAATAGACAAGTGATGAGCAGCTCATAAACATTCCCATAAGAAGAGATATCAAAATGATGCAAACCAGCAAATCTGTTTCTCTAACAGACGGGATAAAGTTCTATTTCAATTTATTATAAATAATACATTTTCCGAAAATGAAAACTATATTGTACACTCACTATGCAATAACATTTTACAAGCCGGCATGTTTTGCTACTTTCCTAGTGATACGTTGTAGTTAACCATAGTGACTATTTTCTTGCTGCTGACTGGTCAGAATGCTAGCAACTCAGGTTGTGATTGGTGTATGAATGCAGCAGGGTTTTGTTACTGGACAGTGTCGAATAACAGGTCTTGCAAGCAAATGAAGTGCCAATTACATTTTTATAAAATGTAATTTGCAAAATAAATATTGAAAAAATCAAATGGTAACACGTGATAGTAAGTTACGTTTACCATCACCAGTTATCATCAGCCCGTATTTTAGCAAAACTTGTATGGTACTCCACTGAAAACAGTTGCTAAGACATAGCCCACCTCGGAAATCTCCATGTCTTCTTCCCATGTTCTTCCTTTGAATACAGGCTGTGAAGAAAACAACCGCTATATTATTTAACTACAAAACTCTATGAAGAAACGAAAACATTTCCAAGTGGAACTTTCTACATTTACAGGTACTAAGACAAAATGGGTTGTAATCAATCATGGGATGAAGAAGGAAAAAGTTAATAATTGAAAACTGCAATTACACAAACTGGGTAATTGAATGAATTGCCAGGGCTGGCAAACCGCTGACCGCACGTACCTGTGGGGCATTGGCAAAAAAGTTTGTAAAGGGAAACAGCTCGGCAATGGCCGCCACATCACCTTTCTACAAGGAAAAACAATATCGGTTATAAACATTTTGCTATTTACATCAACTAAGAAAATGTTGACGACCAGTTAATCACTCCTTAAGACTGGTTGACAACTGTCCGAGATCTGGTCTTACCCTTGATTTGAGTTTACTGGAATACTCCTCCCATCGCGACACGACCTACAAGGACAAGGGTGATATCTTATAATTTATTCTAATTCCATTCTAATGCAGGTAAGGACGGCCATACTTCATCTCTACATAATGTTTTCTTTTTTCAAATTAACTAGCAATAGTCGCTCATAAACAGTACAAGAAATACGTTTCTTATATATTTATAACGATACATGTAAGGAAATCTCTCACTTAAGATTTTTAAATTCCTCCATTATTATCCTGCAAATTACTAGAAAAGTAATTAAATAAGAAAATACTAACTAAATGCACATTGAACTGATTAAAATACTTCAAACCCGTTATAATTAGTTAAAACGCACCAAGTACTTTAAAACTGTACGCACCAAGTACTTTAAAACTGTACGCACCAAGTACTTTAAAACTGTACGCACCAAGTACTTTAAAACTTTAAAAATGTAAGATTAATGTAATAGTATTCAAATGTCTCTACCTGGTACAAGAAGAAATACCCCGCGGTCTCACACGTGTAAGATACATCCCCATGTACTCCAAGACTTTCCTGTTGTGGTAATGTAAATTCAAAATATGATAATATAAATGATAAGATAATCAGAATGCTGCAACAGATCTTTCTGCGCTGTAAATAATTTACTGATAACACTAAAAATCCGAAAGAAGATCTTGTGGAAGACATATGACACCATCCCAGAAGATTAGGCAAGAACAATAAGGTTTCAAATGTCCGCCATTTCATATTTCATTCGTCAGTCGAGAAAGCGGTCTTACCACCGCATTGGAAAGTCGTCATCTTTGAGTGCGTTTATCAGTTAAAGTTGTAAAATGGCTGAAAAAGAACTCTAGTAACTTCTTTATTGAATTTAATAACCGGTACTTGTCCGTTATATATTTTCTTTTGTCGAATTCGTTTCTTCAAAGAATCAAGCAAACAACAGCAGTAGTAAACCCCTTCTCATTAGCACATTGTGGAATGTTAGGAACCTGTCTGTTTTATATTTTCTTTTGCCGAATTCGTTTCTTCAAAGAATCAAGCAAACAACAGCAGTAGTAAACCCCTCCCTCATTAGCTCATTGTGGAATGTTAGGAACTTGTCTGTTTTATATTATTTATTTTACCGAATTCGTATCTTCGAAGAAGCAAACAACCACCAGCTCTTATAACTGATCTCGTGAAGCCTTGTGGGATGGTATACCTTTGGAGCAGGTGAAACTGCACGCGCTGATTGGCTAACTCCTAAAATGTGATAAACGTCCGAGTGCCTGGCTATGGTTGCAATTTTAACTTGCCAACTACAGAACTTTGTGGAACAAATATATTATTATTATTTTGCTATGGTAAAAGATGAAAACGAGTTTTTCTTTCACAAAACAAAGATTCCTTCGAACTATGGATGGTTTTTATAAGAAATTTTACCATTTTAATGTTAGGCTGTGTAGTCATTTCAAATGCATTAACGTCTTGTATTTCTACTCGTTCAACAAACTGACCTGCAACCTCTGAACCTCTCCAAGCAGTTCAAGCCGCTTAGCAAGAACATAGTTGACACGTCCATAACTGGTGAGAACAAATATATAATTAATATGAAAGTTATCCATTCCAAAGTGCTGTCGCAACAAGCACCAAATAACAACATCAAAAAATAAGTTTAATTTACACCACTTGGTTCAGTACAAAACGAAGATTGAATTCAATGACATAACAAATAAACTTCTTAATCTTAGTTGGCAGAACCGTTTACAAAAAATCGCAGCCAATCACGCAGAATGGTGCTATGGTACATGCGAGTAAGTTGGTGAGCGACTGCAGCCGGACAGTGAAAACTGCTGGCGTAGGTGTAGAATTTTCGCGGCTGCTCGTAGTCTGTCTAGTGCTATGGCGTAACGTAACACATAAAAACTTAAAATCATAAACCTATACAAAAATGAGACATGTCGATTTAGCAATGACGAGGTTCATTGTTTCTTCCTGTCTACTCTTTAAAAACTATGAGCTCCAGATAAAAACATATTACGTTCCATGACATTTGACTACTTCATTTGCGAAATCAGTGTAATATAAATATGACAATGCACAATTTCTTTCATCAAAATATATATACCTATTTTTCAACAACACAATATCCAATAAACACCAATGAGGTGACTCACCGACTGAAGTCCTTCTCAGTCTCCAAAGCCTCCTCCCCATGCCCCAGGCGGAGCAGGTGACGCTCATCAATGTCAAGTGCCATGATCTTCTCAAACAGCTGGTTCAGAGCCTGGAAAGAAACATTTTGTCACATGTTGAAACGCAATTTGTACTCTTGGAACATTTTTAGTGCAACCACAGAGACCAGTGAGTATTACAATCTGATCCATACAATAAATTATGAACGTCGAGATTTTCATCTGGTGTACTGATGTGGAACAAGAAGACGTCCGAGCCTTCAAAATCAACGTGCAAGCGGTTAAATCAGTGCTCCAACTGCAATCTTTCAGAAACGCATCTATTTCTTTTGCGGTGAGGACATTTCGTCTGTATCAGAACTGGCTGTCTGTATGTAGATGTACTCGTGTGTGGATTGCGAGTTCAAGGTGTACTGTAAACGTAAACTATAAAGTCTAGAGCAGTACAATTATTTAGAAATTTCGACGAGGACAATTTACTGCGAAAAATGTCTTTAGAACGACTAGGTATTAAAATACGCCTGTTGCAAACTGCTACAGTTGATTGTGCTTACCTGATTAGAGTGGGTGACAAGAAGGGTTCTTTGTTCGGGGAAATTGTGGTAGAGATTGGAGATAATCTGTACAGCCACATCTGTCTTCCCTGTTCCTGGAGGACCAACAACCTAGAAATCGTAAACCACATTCAGCACTTTTAGTATATTATCTAATACTGGATACTAGCTTTTGAGTCACATCCGACTAACTGTCAAGCATCTCTTAATCTGAGAAGATCAGTACTGATATGGGAATATCTTATTTACTATGCCTGAACGGATTGTCTCGACATTTGTAGCAGTGAACGACCGCGTTACTAATAATTAATTCATTTGCGAGTGAAAAGTGTGATGCACAAGATTTATTTATCTCATCTCTAAATTTAAGAAGGAAAACACGATATTTATTAAAACAGTTTTAGAGTAAATCTCAATTACCATCGTTAATCCTGGCTGCATGCCTGAACGGATTGCCTCAACTTGTGTAGCAGTGAACGGCACGGCATTTCTGTGGTAGTGAACAATTTAAATAATAAAAAATTAGGCCACTTGTTGTTGCAATAAGACCTTGAAGTAGGTACAGTAATATGTAATACAGTAAAACGTCGTGAAGAAGAACCTAGCTTTTGTTTTAAGTTTGGCAAAACAGATACTTATAGTTTGGAGTACTTATTGGAAGTTTAGGCCGAATAGGTTAGTATTGGAAATAATGTCATCTCTGTTTAAATCATACTGTGATCATATTTAAAGACTCGTTAATGGCAACCAGTACCAAATAATAATCTCGTTTTGCATATTATAGTTGATATTTATTACCATGTAAGAATACTCTAGCATTTCACTGAACACGGTCACAGCTAAAATCTCAGAAAAAAATTTTGGACAAAGGTAACCTTTGTCCTCTCTTCCCCCAACCAAAATTGTTTGGAGGGCGACATTGCTTGGGGGGTAGCCATTTTGACAAGGATACCTAAATACTTTTTTTGTCTGAGATTATAGTTGATTGAAAACACCAGACAGTCATATTGCTTTTTTTTTATAAAGTTCATAATTGCAACAAAGTATTTCTTACTAGTTACAACTTGAATTTGGCAACAAACCATAATTATAAATGACTTCCTTTACTAATATTGCAATTTGCTCACGCTTACTTTTGTCTTGTATTGTCAGTTGACCAGACGAGGCTAAACTCATCAACTACGGCCTCAACCAAAATGCGGGATCGCGTGACTTCGACAAGAGCTAGTTATATAAAAGAGAGCGATTTGCAAGCTACGTTTGCCTTATCAAATTACAAACAAAGCCCCGTATGTTACGAACAAAAGACAAACGTAAGCAAACGACAGAGTAAAACAATTATTGCTAATTGAATTTAGAATCACAAACCAACAAGCAAGTTGAAAGAAGCCGAAGTGTTTGCAAAATTTTCCAAGCCAAGAATGTTGCTACGTAACACACAGCTAATAGATCATACGTTAAAACTATCTTATTCCTAACATGAATCTAAAGCCAAACTTTGAACTTGCATCTCACATCCTTGTACTAGTTGCCGGATTCGTTTGAATAACTTGTTCTCATAACAGACCTTAAGTAACGACGACGAGGACGTCAACGAGAACGGCACAGAACAATGGACTTAATCAAGGAATACAATAACCGCACGCTGGAATGCAACCACCTGCATGACCACGTTTCAACCGTCGTCTTTAAAAACCAGATCGTTCAAGTTTGGGGTCTCGCAGAGAACGTCGGATATAAACTAACATTCGGCTCAAGAATTAAGGCTATTACTATTCACAAACATTCACGAAAACATAAAAGAAACAAATGAATATGACTAACAAAGACAAAGAAACTAGGAACTTAAAAATCGCACAGCCGTTCTCGTTGACGTTCCTGTCGTCGTTGCTAAAGGTTCTTATTAGCGTCGACAAAAAATGCGTTGTCTCACCTTTTAGGTTGGTTAAAGGGATAAGGTCCTCTGTTTGGTACCACGAATGGTTCAACAAGAACCTCCTGCATTCCCAGTTCTGGCTCCGGTTCATCCAACTTTCGTTTTGAACTAGCAGGTTTTTCAGGAAAGGTTACCCTGCAAAACATAAACAAATACTTTCTGATGTCAATTGATCACAATCTACACAAAACATTATAAGGGTTAAAACCCCAACAGACAGGAAGATTGGTCAGAACTGGACTCAAACTGAGGGAATCCAAATCGCGAGTCAGCGCTTCAAACTGATTCGCCGCCATGCTGCCTTCCAAATCATAATCACTGTGAGCACATATTCAATATCGATGGTAACACGGCTATCAAATGTCATTTCTACACGCACCGATGTGTTATTTTCTATTAAGTTGCAAGCCACGGATAATTTCGTCTGTGTTCCAAACCACGGTTGTACGCGCTTTTGAAAACAATTCGGAAATATAAAAAATCATTATATGGGATGCTATTCCCAAGTCATTTATAAAAGGTGATGCAACTACGGGTGACCTAGACTGCATTGGCGATGCGGGCTGAAGTTAGCTGTAAAGTGGAACTCGGTAATTGTGTAAGGTTTTAAAAACTAAAAATACCTGAATGGTGGAATCTGCATTGCAGTGTTCTCCTCTGTGCACTGAAAATGGAAGAAAAAATGTATTTCCACGAGAGTACACAGGTCTGACATACACACATACAGTTAAACACATTTTCTTCGAGTCTGTGGAAAAACTGGACGGGATACATGTAGATTATGCAATAGATAAAATATTAACAATTATAGAAGGAAACAAAAGCAACGAAAAACGTCCTTTTACCTTGACTGTATATTGAGGAAAACTCGCTTTCAAATGTTCATAATTCAAGAAGGTATCGTTGAAATCCAATGTTTTTATCTGGTTCGGCATCCTGAAGACAAAAACAAATTTAAAGTGAGGGGAAATGATTTGCATACATTTCAACAGTTTCTACTAGTTTACAATTTCTAGTAATTGAAAATATTTTTAGAGCATTCTTCCGCAATTTTACGAATTTGTAATAATTTATTTACACAATAAAATCCTTGTGGTACATATATTACGATATATTAACACAACACGATGCTAACGCTACATACATGTATAGTAGTTAAATGCAATCAGCACAACACAACACAACACAACACAACATGTGTCACAACGCAACGCTAGACATCACAAGTAAGGAACAAAAACAGCGCAAAACGGTACAATATAATACTATAATACTGTACAGTACGACATGACACAACAAATATATTGAAAGTTACTTTCTTCATCTTGGAGCAGGTTCTTAACACTGTTGAATATCTGAATTTCACAAGATGGAGACGGTATCATCATGCAGCGATGACGACGACATCTTCACGTCGGGATACTACAGTTTCTCTACGTCTTACCAACCTGGAATAGTGGGCGGCCGCTGGATCATCGTATCCAAGAAAAATGTCGTGCAACCAATCAGGTACAAGGCACTCGGTGTTCATGAGGTCCCGGATGGTCTCGAGAACGGCCTGAAATATGCAAGACAATGTTAGTATGACTAATGTCAACCCAATTTCGGCAATTTACCCAATACTGATTTTATCGCAAGCTGTCACAAAGGGAAGTGATACATTTAGATGAGAAAGACTACTAGATAGGGAGATCTCCTCGCAACCAGGAAAATCTTTCAATAAGGTGAAGCAACATCTATATAAAACGTTTGTCACAAGTTCCATTCTGATATAGCGTTCAAACAATCTTGTGTTTCCCTTATTCTATGTATCTGAGAGAACAAATCAATTTTGCTTGTTAAAATCGTTTAAACACGGAGTGATCCTATATGAGAAGGCTGAGAATCTCAACCTGCCAATCACGGTTATTCATGTCGCGTGCGATTGGTTGATAAACAATGAAAACTGACCAGGTGTGATGACGTGCAAAGTTTCTCGGCCACGCTCGACTTGTTCGATTTCCAACCAGCGATTTTTTTCATATTCAAAAT
>JANSTR010183928.1:0-15997 GCA_025434805.1 Antipathozoanthus remengesaui | reverse complement strand
TTACTTCATCTGAGCCAAAGGATCATATCAAAGATCTTAACCACCTTAAAGTTTTGCCAGAACTAAGATTCTATTCCAAGAGTTACTTTTCAAATAACTTATATCTAGTATATTTAATTTTCGGGGGAAAGAAAAAAATTACCTTTCAACATAGTATTAGACAGTCATCTTCATGTCAAGCTCTTTTTGTCTACCTATTACAAACCTCCTCTTATGCGATACACATCATTAGCCCATCCTCCTCCTGTCCAGTGGCTGCACCCTCTTCGTCTGCCATATCTACCGTACGTTACGTGAGCCCTTCGTCCAGACCAGCATTCACGATGAGCTTGAACAGAGAATACTCTGTATCGTCTCCTCAGTGCAATCCTACCGCACCTATTCACCAATCGGAAACCTTTGTGAAATCCGCGCACTCTCAGTATGAGACGTGGCAGAGCTCTTCGGCTTTTGTCTCTAAAGCATCCCAAAGGTTGGAATCGTGGGTCCCGCTTCTCTGGTCTTGGTCTCCCTGTAATGAAAACAGTAACATGGTTTTAAATTAACTAGGTTCTAAATCGTGTTGATTCAGTCAAGGGAGCCCAGTTTTCAGAAACATATTATATTCAGCCACCGTAGAACAATAACAAAAAGAAAGTTTCACCTTCTTAATTGTTTTGAAATATGAAAATGTGATTTACTTTACATCGTTTGAATACTACTTGTCTTGCTAAACGCAGACCAACGGTTCGTATATATAGCTCATAGAAAGTGCTTTGAAAGAGATTTCATTCACGAGATGTTTGTGGCAAATTCCGAACGAGCGAGGAACGGTTTCTATGTTATGAACTGTTTATTATATGTACCACAACAATTTCCATTGAGAAAAGCAAAACAAACTTGTATTGGACTGTGTCTAGTCTACCCTAGCAATCAAAAAAAGTGAACACGCGCATTTGATTCAGCAATTCGCATTTAATATGATTTTGAATAATATTCTAAAATACTGTTACAAAATATGTTTTATATATTTACGTGAATGTCGATGGCTCGTACTTCTCGCTGTTTGTTTATTGATTTGAATGAGACATTTAGTAATATCTCCATCCAACTCTGCCTGCCGAAGGGCATCGATTTCTCTCGTCTCCCTCAATGATACCAAAAATTCTCAAGGATGGCCAAATCTCTCCCTGTTTTGCTTAGGGTATTTTTGTTTTGTTGTTGGTCAATAAAATCCGGAACAGATATATTAGTGAGAACAAACCGAGGCTCACTTTCCGCTATTTGCCTCGCCGAGCAAGAAAAACTCAAACCTTGCAAAGCCGCCAAACAAAGGAAAGCATTTTGATACTCACTCCTGATTGGTTGGAGTGCGTAAACTCCACTGCTGACTGGTTATATTTTTCACGTGTGAAAGTGGCTGTACGCCGTTTTGATAGGTTATGTAGAGTTCTTTTGCACATGTCGAAATAAAGCGTATAGATACATGTATAAACGAGCTTTACTAGACAAAATTCTCGTGATACATATAATGAAAGATTGTTACTTGTTGCTACCAAAATAACCGGTTCTTTCTCACCTCCTCTTATTAAGTACACATCATTGGCCCACGGTCCACCAGTCCAGTAACTACATCCTCTTCGTTTACCATATCTACTGTATGTTCTGTGAGCTTTAGGTCCAGACCAACATTCATTGTGGTTTTGTACAGAGAAAACTCGATATCTCTTCCTCAGTGCAATTCTGCCACACCTGTTCACCAGTCGGAATCCCTTATAAAATCCTCTCAACCTCAGTAACAATCTAGGTAAAGCTCTCCTTCCCTTGTCTCGGAAGCATCCTAAAGGACGGAATCGGGGGTCTCGTCCGATTGGTCTTCCTCCTTGAAAGGAAGTAAAATAAACTCATGAACAATTAATATTGATTTTCTGCAACTGTTATCACACAATATCGTTACTTTTTAATTGCTTGGTAAGTCATTACCTTTGACAAACGCAAACGATCAGTTTATCAGTGTACTTTCAATTATAAATGGCGAAGCTAATAAAATAAAATAAAATAAATAAATAAATGAAATCTACAGCACATCCAAAGACTGTTAATTATGCAGATGTGCTATATACGCACCAATGAAGTACCAGAAGAGCGTGAAAACATTCTTCTTACAGAAAATAACACAGTAATTATGGCTTTCTGTGCCTCTTAAAATACAAAGGATTGTTTAAGTGAAATGGTTTGGTATTTAGACTTTTTCTTATACATGGGTGTTCTCTCGTTAGAGAAATTTCGTATCTGCCAGTAGCCATGTTATACCTGTGCAGCTTACTAACCTCCTAATATCAGATACACATCGTTGCCCCACGCTGTTCCTGTCCAGTAGCTGCAACCTCCCCGTCTGCCATATCTACCGTATGTCTTGTGAGCTGTGCGTCCGGACCAGCACTCGTTGTGGTTCTGAACGGAGAATACCCTGTATCTTTTCCTCAGAGCAATGCGACCGCACCTGTTAACCAGCTTGAAGCCCTTGTAGAATCCTCTCAGTCTTAATATCAGTCTGGGCAGAGCTCGTCGACCCTTGTCTCTGAAGCAACCCAATGGTTTGAATCGTCTGTCAAGTCTACTTGGTCTTTGTCCTACACAAATATAATTGTTAATTCGGAATTGAATAAGAAACGCTAAAATTCGAATCTACTGTGTAGCGCTAGTGTTAGGTGTTACGTGAAAAATTTTCTTTAACTACAAACGTATTCCAAGCTAGGTTTTCACTTTCTTAAACTTGTATACCTCTTGAACAGTGTGCACTATATCTTCTTACAGAAGAAGAATACGATATCTTATATGTCTTTCGTATTGAACTATGTTATACACAAAAAAATGAAACTAATTACTATTAATTGATTAGTGTCACTACTTTGGAATTTCCATCCTAGATAATTTCAAGTAATAGTAAGAGATGCATTAGCAATGTCTAGAATTGGACAGCGTGTATACCTCTTATGCGGTACACGTCATTAGCCCATGGTCCTCCTGTCCAATGACTGCACCCTCGTCGGCGGCCGTATCTGCCGTACGTAACATGTGCACGACGTCCAGACCAACATTCGTTGTGATTCTGTACAGAAAACATTCTGTAGCGTTTCCTGAGTGCAATTCTACCGCATCTGTTCACCAATCCAAATCCTCTGTGATATCCTCTCAACCTTAGTATCAGTTTTGGTAAAGCTCTTCGGTGTTTGTCCCTGAAGCATCCTAGAGGTTGGAATCGAGGATCTCGCCTAACTGGTCTTGGTTTTATTCCTGTATGAAGAAACAAATACATATATAAAGACACTGAAGTCAGAAATTGAAAACTTTAAGAGGCAGATATTTTGAATGGCAACAGGTGCTATAATTTAAACAAGTTCATATGTTTGAAAACTCTTATCACTTTATGGAGGAAATGACATAAATCTAAAAAGGCTGATAAGTAGTAACCTTGTCTTGAAGCTGGTGTTGTAAGAAACATTATAGGGATAACACAGCAGAAAACTACACACTTCAAATCTAAAAAACTGATATCACAAAATATCCGAAGATGATTGTGCTGACTTTACAATCGTTCCCACAAAGTATAGAAAGTAGAATATCAAAAAAAGATAATACGCTTCACTTACAAACAAATAAATTCATTCCTATATACTTTTACACAGATTGGTTACCCTGTTGCGGGTATGGTCAAAGTCTACGATTCACCACTCTGGAATACATTCTGTAGCTCATAATTACTTGTGTGCAAGTCGTGGAATCATTTGTTATCTAACCTCCTTTTATTCGATACACATCATTAGCCCATCCTCCTCCAGTCCAGTGACTGCAGCCTCTTCGTCTGCCATATCTACCATATGTCTTGTGAGCACTACGTCCAGACCAGCATTCACGATGAGCTTGAACAGAGAATACTCTGTATCGTTTTCTCAGTGCAATCCTACCACATCTGTTCACCAATCTAAATCCCTTATGAAATCCTCTCAGTCTCAATATCAGTCTGGGAAGAGCTCGTCGACCTTTGTCTCTGAAACAACCCAACGGTTGGAACCTTGGATCTCGTCTTACCGGCCTCCGTCCTGGAAAACGTTCACATGGTTATTGTTAGCAGATACAAGGCCGATACCTCCAAGGTATCTTATGGGCCTCGGAATGCAAAGGCTGCAAAACGTTTATTCTAATTACTATAACAGAAATATTTGTGATAGGTCTAAAAGCAATTATTATAATGCTTATTATTATTTTTATTATTTATTGTTATAAATTAATAACTAGTCAACCTCACATCTAAATGTGACGCAGTATACGAGTTAAGACAATTTATCAGGTTCAACGATTTTGGGTGTTCAAACTGTGAAACACAGTCTAAGAACGAAAATCTACATAATACTGGTAAAACAAAAAAAGTTAATCTCGTTTGGACTTGGTCGAAGACAAGAGGATTTAACGAGTTCATTACAAAGAGCATATAAATCTCACTTCACACAAAAAAAAATTCTGGACATGAAATCAACTCAACAATGATTTACAAACCTCCTCGTATGAGGTACACATCGTTACCCCACCCGCATCCTGTCCAGTGACTGCACCCTCTTCTTCTGCCATATCTGCCATATGTTGTGTGAGCATTGCGTCCAGACCAGCACTCGTTGTGGTTTTGCACAGAGAAAACTCTGTATCCTTTCCTTAATGCAATCCTTCCACACTTGTTCACCAACCAAAAACCTCTATATCTTCCTCTCAACCTCAAAATCAGTCTTGGTAGAGCTCGGCGGTGTCTGTCTCTGAAACATCCCAAAGGTTTGAAGCGTGGGTCTCGTTTCACTGGTCGTCCTGCTAGAAAAGGAAAGTGTATTGAATTTGAAAACTACAAACCATATTACAATAAACATACAAATTGTGCCCGTTTATAGGACAACAGGGACACACAACTCAAAACCGCAATTCCATTCCTTAACCCTATCTAGCCTGGGCTTTTTTGAGCTCTCTCAGCCTGGGGGGGGGGGGAGATCCACATTGATGTCAGTAAACACATATAATTTATGTAATTCTTACTTCTGTGACGTCCATAATCTTAATAGCTGCCAACTGTCCTGTTCTCTTGTGACGGCCCTATGGTATGGCAAGAATATACAGGAATAGAACTTAGAATTTTGTATTACTAGAAATTTAAGACAATCTAGACTAGTAAGTTCCTGGTTTACTAACTAGTCAACCCAAATGTTTGTACTAAGTCTACAAGATTAAACTGCACTTGTGCCACAGGATGCTTGGGGTAGCCATTTGAATGTTGAATGTTAAACATTGTGCTTGCAGCACAGATAATTGACTTTGGTTGGTTCATGGTAACTTTGGGAAGTCATTTGAATGTACTTGTAATGAAACTGAACCTCATACACATGCAAGAACAATTAACTTCCTGGAAGAAGCTTATGGTTTTGTTTTTGAAAATTTTAATGTCTGCATTACAAATTAATGTTGGACAGTACAAATTATGATCTAAATATCACTCCGATCATTTTTGTCAGTATATCTCTATTAATTTATGCTTTTTTAATCTGAAATGCATGCACTGATGTACAGTGTAGCTGTATATATTACAATTTTAATATAAGTGAAGCATAGACTGCCCATACATGTTCTTCTCCTGTTAATTGTGCATAACCTTTCTACAGGAAGCTGTGCTGCCTTCCCCGTCAACTAATTTGTAGTTCACCTTGTAGTCAGTACCAGCTTGGACTGGGTGACCCAAAAAATGGAAATGCCACAAAACCGCCCATCTGGAAAATTTCAGATAGGATTGTATACTGGTCAAGGCTAGATATATATGGTGCTACAAACAAAAAGACCCCCATATATCTGTTATCTTCACCAAAACCCAATGAAGACATTGGAGACTTTTTCACAAGAATAGTCCTATCTCAACACAGCTACTTGTTAGCAAATACTATGTACACACCAATATATACTAGTACATGTTCATTAGACTTTGAAATAATATAAATAGCAACACTTGAGACTTTGCCATTAGCCAAGGGATTAGGTCGCTATGATTAGTTTAGTCTTGACGCTAAAATAAACGTTTTAAAAACATTCCTTGCACTAAAACAATATACAAACCTTTCCAAAATTAAATTCAAATTAAACTTCAATTATAAATATCCAGGTGTAGATACATGTACTTATAAAGGACCCAAACTGACTGAAAATGTTCAGCTATCCAATTATATACCATGTGCCACTTGGATTTGATTATACAGAAAACCTTTGGAGAGTAAACTCAATTTTTGAATCCAAACGGTGTCCTGATCTGCCGACAACTAGACGGATTATGGCCTGACGTTGTCAGCAAGTTCAACAGATTAGCAAACTATCAAAATGTTACAAAATTTCAACTTGTACTAAAAGTTATTCCAAGCGAGAAAGTGCCAATAAACTGCTATCGATATCACGCGAAAGTTCTAATTATGCTATATGTCGATCTATTTAGAAGCTCTAACACATTTCGTTTAATAATTCAAAAAACAAAACAAAGATAGAGTATACGATTGATAGCTATAACCAGTTATGATTATGCATAAATTTGTACATTCAAAAAGAATTAGTGCTTTTTCGACATTCGTCACTGAAATTTATGTTTCTCCACTTCAGTGGATATATGGCGTGGTACATATATTCCTTATCGATCATATGAAGAACGCCGATATAAACAACTTATCGAATGTCAAAGCAGAAATATAAAAGAGAAGCCAATGGACATAATATGACGTCTGAGTTGTTCAAATGTGTATAATAGAGCATAAAACAGAAGAAAGAAAGTTCCCAAAAGCAAAATTCAAATTCTCGATCTTCTAAAATTTTCAGTTATTTCATTACCAGGCATTTGATGACAAGAATTGAAAAAAAGACAATACTTCACCCCATGAACAACTCAAATGTGAATCGATGAAAGAGAATTCCCGGCATGATTCAATTCAGAGAATTCACAGGAGCTATAGATGGCTGTGCACAAAATCAGACATACCTTGTGAACTTGGCCATAGGTTCCATTACCCACCACTTCAACAAGATCGAAAATTCCTGCAGGATCCTATATTGCGAAAAGGCACAAATAAATCGAGATACTATCTTCAATCTTGACCAACAAAGCAGCACAGTATTTTGGATTTCCGTAGTCACAGAAATTGAGATAAATACGATAATGCAATTTCGAAAATAACATGCAATTTGGCAGTTCCCACCGCAGTGGTTTTGCATGCTCTCTTGTCAAGTACTGTTGTTCTGGAACTGATCAAAATCAATTCTGTTCTTTAAAACCCTGCAAAGGCATTTGTAAGCTCGTGAAAGAAAGTGAAAAATTAGGTGAATCGTTAGAATTATGGCGCTAAAATCGAAACACGTTTCAGTGTCTCATTGTCAATTTCACACAACAAGTCAAAACCATAACTTTGTGCAGGAAGTTGGTGGAAATGTCGCACCAACCGGCAAACAGTCAAAAATATAATTACTGAATTCTCTGAAGATGAACTCACCTTAAGCTGAGCCAAATCAATATCATCTAAACCGTGGTAAGACATCTTGATTTACATTGAAGTCGCGTTCTGTTAAAAAAAAGAAAGCACTGGCCAGCGATATAAACTCCGAAACCAGAGTGTGCGGCTTGCACACAAAAACAAATGACGAACACAGGTCAAACTCGCTGGGAATTTTTCGCTTCCAGCCTACAACGTCATTGCCACATATAGCCTCGTTGTTAAAGATCACGAATGAGTCCGAAATGCTGTTTGATGGACAAAACTACCGCAGACAAACTGTTGTCTGTGGACCCCTCCAAATATGATGCTCGTCACGTAAGAATTTCAGAACAGAATCAGAAGCCATATTTCACAACAAAGGAAGAGGGGAGGAGCGTTCTAAAGTCACGTGCTCACTCTTCTCCGAAGATCCCCGAAGATTTCCGAACATTCCCGAAGTGTTGACGATATTATTTCATGTAAAACTTTTACGGTTGGATGCCGTCATTAATGAAAAAGACAGTCACACAGTGACACGTCATGCCGTTTTTAAAGTATCTTTACAGGAATGCGGTTAATTTCGCGGGAGTGCACTAATAAAAGGCAAGAGGAAGGAAGTTTTCCACTTCGAAACATAAGTTTTAAATTAATAAAAATATGTAAAATGATAGAAAATGTTTCAGATTGTAAATTTGTATTTTCTAAATCTACCATAATATGGGGGCTCACTCTTAGATTGTGATCTACTTGACGTCACAAATCATTCTCCAAAGTGAGTGCTGGCTAACTCGATGAGTAAACTAGAATGTTAATAAATATTGCTGTTTTCACTGACCTTTCATAATTAACAAAGAAAACGTGTGCGGATACACAACACTGGAAGATAAAGAACACGATAAGCCGTCAGGTTGACAGGGGAAAATGGTCAGCCAAGCCTTATCAGGTTATACAACTTGTAAATAAGGCAATAATCAGTTTGCATATAAAGGCAGGAAGCACGCAAATCTTTCCCAATATGTTTTCACGGTAATAATAAGAATAAGAATGAATAGAGGATATTACACAGTGGCGCGCAAGATATAAGTTTATTAAGCTTTTAAAAACACTTTTAATTTTAAATTTCACAATCATGAAGAAATAAACTTTCACTGTGTTATCTGAATATCACTTGTAAAATGTTAAACTGATAAGTTTAATCTAGAATTATACGAAGATCAATCATAATAATAACAACAGTAAAATGCCAAGCTTTTTTAAAAACACTTTTACTGAGCAAGATCCGAGCTAGAAAAGTGATCGGAAGTGACGTCATCGAGAAGATATATAGAGGATATTACACGGTGGCGCGAAGACATGAAGTTTATCTTCGAGTGGTGAAAATATTTCAAGAGTCAGAAGAGTGAGCGCAGCGAACGAGTGAAATGTTTTTTAACACGAGAAGATAAACTTCATATCTTCAAGCCAACGTGTAATTTTCTTTTTATTATATAGACACATCCACAAACAAAAACTACGGAAAGCGTCAAGAATGAGCGAGAAAACATCGAAAGTGACATCATCGATATCCTCACTAGTAAAGATATGAAAAATATGCTACTAGTGGCGTATTTCCCAGTAAAACACTACTGGCTATAAAATTTTAAAAAAAACTTATTCAATCCGGAATTTGAAACAGGTTCTTACTTAGTTGTAAGATCATCCCAGTTAAGTTACTTAAGAAAACAGGCATTGTATATGTAAACTGTACTTTACTACGTTCAACTAAAATACAATGTTCATTTTCCCAACCCTGTTTATAGTCTGCAAGAGATATTTAGCACTAAACATTGTACGACAGGTAGAACATTGTACGGAAATAGCAGAAAATGAATGAGGATTATTCTGAACAAGTCTACAATTTTAAAACCCTCATTAAAACAAGAACCTAATAAGAGCCTAAACAGTAGTTCCAGAGTCTTGCTCTTGTTTGACTGTTCAACAAGCGATCAGATTTGATTTACTGACATTTCTACAAAATAGTTATTATTCCATTACATATTCTATGTCATTAGTTTTAAACAGTTTCATGAGAATCGATAAGAATATCCATCAAACATTTATTATTTAAGGCTTTATATATTAAAAATCATACATGTACAATGCCAGTTTCGACTTCTCTCTGCTTCGTATAGCTTGAGTTTTATTAAAATAGCCTGCTTATCCAGAGAGCAGTGCTGCCGAATAGTACTGACTCCAGAAGATGATTTTATTGAGTGATAAGCGAGCGACAAGTTATAGAATTATATCATAAACAAAAAATAAACTTTCTTTGTATTGAAGAGTATGTCCCCAAACTGGAAAAACATTCACAAATTAAATGAATTTTATAGAGTTGCCCGGTGCACTCATTCACAGTCGGGGGTTTAGCTTCTTCGCACAATAATTACGAGTGTTGTCATGAAAGTTTTGCGTCACCAAATTTGCACAATATGAAGATTCGCGACATTTTGTTTTTCACGTTTCAAAACCTCGTCTCGAAAATTTCATGTAACACAGAAAAACCGCAAATAGAATTCAGCAATTAATGGCAGTAGGTCGTGAACCAATGAGCAGGAAGTTGAGCAACACATAAATTAAGTTATGTGGGAGTGAAAATGGTTAAAATGGGTTTATTTTGTCGACACAGCCTGTATGCATTGCTCTCCAAGAAACACGCCAAGGTGATGGAACATATCAAACAGGCTGAAGGACAACCAAGTGATTCAGAAGAGCCACACAGCAGTGAACATGTGAGTTGTTTAAATAGTTTCACTAGTTCACCTCGTCTGTAACCCTTTCCTACTGACTTTCAAAAGTAAAATTATCAAACTTCACGAAAACTGTCAACTTCTGAATTTGATGAAACAATGAAAATTTAGAGAATCTGTTCTTCAAGTCAAACAAAATGAATGGTCACTTTTTAGAGTTTAGTCAACTGGTTCAAAAGGTAGGACATTCTTTGTTTATTTGAAATGAGGTTTAATAGGGAAAGGGTTAAAGCATGTTTGCAAATATCTTTGTTTCCTCTGCCAATGGCTGGAAACATGAGAACCCTTTAGTGGACTCCAGCCATCGACGGACAATAGCCACAACAACAGTGCTCACTCTTTAATTGTATTTATTTGTACAAATATAATATGACATCAAATAAAAGCATCATCCAGTGACTCGGCAGATATGTTTGTGTATGTCACCTGTCAAAAAAAATTATTATCAGAAAGAAAGTATCAATTTTATATGGGTTTAATTGTTTTCTGTACAATTTACGGAAAATCGAAAAAATATTAAACTCATTGGTTTTTTCATTTACTGCATTTAGGTTTCAACAGGTGTGAACTAGGCTTTACGAAGCTGATTGAATAATCAGTAATACAATCGACTCGTGTCTACATGAACTCTTTAACGCTGGGATTCACACACCAACACACACACGATCCTCAAAATCCTAAGCAATCATCGTGGCACTGAAAAATAGTTATATCACTGATTAGGCTATTCTTTCTCTTTCTAGATGTCCGATTTGGCAATCCTGGAAGAAGTGATCCGAATGGTGCTAGAAATCATCAACTCGTGTGTGACGAACACACTACATCACAATCCCAACCTGGTCTACACTTTGCTACACAGAAGAGAGCTGTTTGCTCAGTTTAGAACGCATCCCACCTTCCACGATATTATACAGAACATAGACACTGTATGCTACATTGATGTTAAATATGTTATTATGTTATGCTAGTGTGCAGTTGACTCTCGATTCATTCCGGCAAACCAAAGAAATCGTAAATTTTAGGTGTTAACTCTCGATAATCATATACTTCTCTACTAGTCAGTACAGGGAAAAAGGACAAATTGCTTCTTACCAAATCTTATTTAACGAAACAACTAGACTAAGTTGGTAACTGTGAGATTATTTTAGGTGCGTATAAACTGCAGAGACTTCCTTTAACTATTGTGCTACCTGAAGAGGACCATCAAGGTAGAAAGACCTGTGTAGTCACGTAAAACCGTAGCTGTTTGGGTTTTTGAAAATTTGTTCTCTTTATTCTATTTCTGTTTTATCCAAGACGATTTATTCAATCCTTATCATTAACTGTTTGGTTGCCTTTTTATCCAAGGTGCTGTCCTTCTTCAGTGCGCGTTTAGAGCAGCATCCTGACCAAACCCTGTCAGTGGGTGTCGTTCTGGATGTTATTAAGCAAGGGACGCTGCAGTGGCCCCGGGACAGGTTAAAGGTACAGACTGCTGTACAGACTGCTGTACTACCAGCTCTACCAGCTCTACCTGCTGTACTACCATCACCTTTCCCTCACCTTTCCCTCACCTTTCCTTCACCTTTCCATCACCTTTCCATCACCTTTCCCTCACCTTTCCTTCGTCTTTCCTTCACATTTCCATCACCTTTTCCTCACCTTTCCTTCACCTTTCCCTCACCTTTCCTTCACCTTGCCCTCACCTTTCCATCACCTTTCCCTCACCTTTCCTCACCTTTCCTTCACCTTTCCTTCACCTTTCCTTCACCTTTCCATCACCTTTCCATCACCTTTCCATCACCTTTCCATCACCTTTCCTTCACCTTTCCATCACCTTTCCTTCACCTTTCCATCACCTTTCCATCACCTTTCCTTCACCTTTCCCTCACCTTTCCTTCACCTTTCCCTCACCTTTCCATCACCTTTCCCTCACCTTTCCCTCACCTTTCCTTCACCTTTCCCTCACCTTTCCTTCACCTTTCCCTCACCTTTCCCTCACCTTTCCTTCACCTTTCCCTCACCTTTCCTTCACCTTTCCCTCAGCTTTCCCTCACCTTTCCTTCACCTTTCCCTCACCTTTCCTTCACCTTTCCTTCACCTTTCCTTCACCTTTCCATCACCTTTCCATCACCTTTTCCTCACCTTTCCTTCACCTTTCCATCACCTTTCCATCACCTTTTCCTCACCTTTCCTTCACCTTTCCTTCACCTTTCCTTCACCTTTCCCTCACCTTTCCATCACCTTTACCTCACCTTTTCATCACCTTTCCCTCACCTTTCCATCACCTTTACCTCACCTTTTCATCGCCTTTCCCTCACCTTTCCATCACCTTTGAATCACCTTTTCATCACCTTTACCTCACCTTTTCATCACCTCTCCCTCACCTTTCCATCACCTTTACCTCACCTTTTCATCACCTTTCCCTCACCTTTCCATCACCTTTCCCTCACCTTTCCTTCACCTTTCCATCACCTTTCCTTCACCTTTTCATCACCTTTCCATCACCTTTCCATCACCTTTCCTTCACCTTTCCATCACCTTTCCATCACCTTTCCATCACCTTTCCATCACCTTTCCCGTCATAACAATGGAAAGGACTTCGAGATAATGACTACCTGCTGATTGTTGTTTTTTTGTAGAAATTTCCAGAACTGAAGTTCAAATATGTGGAGGAAGAACAGCCGGAAGAGTTCTTTATCCCGTATGTATGGTCACTGGTTTACAAATCTTCTCGGCTTTATTGGAACCCGGATTACATTCGACTCTTCCATCCTGATGCGTAAAGGAGAAGTGAAACCCTCGTACCAGTCTTTTCGTGATGGTACGTTTGCGAGATATTGGCACAATCTGCAATTATTGTGACAACGTGACTGCTCATCCTGATGTGTGACAGAGGAGTGGAATCCTTGCACCAGTCTTTTCGTGAAGGTATTTTCGCGCGACACTGGCACAATTATTACACAACGTGACTGTGATGTCGGCTGTGTTCCATCACGGACAGTTTTTCAGTTACCTGTAATGATTCATAACAAGTACGTTCACTGCAATCATACCAGCTGAAATTGAAACGTGACTCATTGCGTGACACTGATAATGTCAATTGTTTAACGCCACTGAATTATATATGAACCCAGAACATTCGACTGTTCCATTTAGAGGTGTTTTGAGCAGGAGTTATTTGTGTGGATTAATCATTGGTTAAGTGGTATTGAGATACATGTTGTCGTGAAAATGGCGCCCACTATATATATCCGACCCGTTAACATGAATACGGTCTTTTAAAGTATGCCTGTTCCTTCAAACATTGATCATCGTCAGAATTGTACAATTCTAATTTGGACACATTACAGCTTATTTCTTCCGACTTCCTTTCTTGTTAATGTGTCATATATGCATAAGATGTATAGAATTTTAGTGATACAGGACCAAGTTGCACATTTCAAAATGTTCCTCATCTACAGAAACATAATCCGGTGCTAACAAGTCTTGAAACTCAACTACGAACCTGGAAAGAAGCAAGTGAAAGTCCAATACAATATACCAGAGGATATAGTCTTCAATCCTGGATCATAACTAACCGTTTTTTCTTTCCACCTTTCGTTAAAATTACATTACTGCTTTTAGGAATCATTTGTTTTACAGGCATTACTTGAAAAGCTTGCGATGTAGTAATTTATATTATTGTAATACGAGAAAGATTTGCCATAGAAATCTGATTGCGATGGGAGTATGGAATAGAATAGAAGGTGACGCCCGGTCGACCAACGATAAGAATTATCTCGCTTCGAATGCCAGGCTCTTTTTGTTGAATGCTTGCATGTTAAGATAATGCCAATTCCAGACAATTTAACCCTTTCCCTACTGAACCCCGATTTCAAATAAACCAAGAATGTCCTAACTTTTGAACCAGTTGACGAAACTCTATAAAATGACCATTCGTTTTGTTTGTCTTGAAGAGTAGATTCTCAAAATGTTCACTGTTTCATGAAATTCACAAGTTCACAATTTTCATAAAATTTGATAGATATACGAAACTGAAACGTCAGGAGTGAAAGGGTTAAAATAGCTCTGGTGCGGCCAACTGGACAAGAAATCCCAGTGGCCCTTTCTGTTTGTCGCGTGTGTTGTGGGGAACGCGTAAAATTGCAATCTCTGTGCGTTTTTAAACATTCATTGGCAAGGTTCGACACAAATCGGCGAAATAGTGGCAATTGCGGGCACGCACGTGCCTCGATTCTTGCGTGATAGGTGGTCACGCAGAGTGACACTTCATACAGGGTACCATATGCTTTGTGGGATCGATCGCTTGGAACTGGGTAGATGTTTCCAGACCACGTTTTTTAGTTGGGACTTCAGTAATACGGCTGTCATGTTATAGGCAATAATTGTCGCTTCTCTTTAAGAATATTAAAGATTTTTGTACAAACGTGTCGGATTTTAGTTAATTATAATTCCTGTTATAACGTTAATAGTTTATATTGTTCAAGTTTCAATGTATCAAATGCTGCTCGATATATATAATATAATTATTTAGGGGACCACTTAGGTTGTAAGAAAATTCGCTATCGTTTTATACTGGAATAGGAAATTAAAAAATAAAAGTTTTAAAACTCTTAAAAGTGTAGTTCTTTCCAACAACAGGTCGTATTACGACCGCCAAGATAGATAGATAGATAGATAAGCCTTTATTTAAACAGGGTGGCATAGTCAGTCAATCAATCAAGACTGTTATCAAGAGGGGTCCTGACAAACAGTAAAAGCTACGATATTTGAGAAACAATTTACCAAGTAAAAATGCCAGCCACAACAACAAAGCGAAAATCCGGCTGAATAAACTGAACAAAGATAATTCATTCTGTGGACGAGCCTGAATGTTTGTATTTTTTTTTGAGAATTTCATCCGGACATGTTTTTAAAATGCTCTCAATTCTTTCAGTTAAAAAACCTTTTATTACTATGAAGTTGAGGAATAAGTGACTTGTTTGATCGTGATTAGAGGGAAATTCTTCGTTATTGTTGGGGTTTCTTCGCGTTTAATTGCTGTAAACTATCTGTCGGTGGTATAAAGTTTTTAAAAAAAGTATGAAAAAAAGAAATAAAAAAAGGTAATACATAATATAAATAATGACCGATGTTGGAACTCGAGACCACCAAGGCCGTCACCTGGAGAATGTTTGCGCTATGCCACTAGGGCCATGCAAACGATACATTGTTTGACGGAGATAATTTTTAGTTATATGTTCAACGCGGAATTGAATATCCTTTTGTAAAGATTTGGAACCTTTACAAGGTTAAATTATCCTTCTTTCCAAATTTTGAATACTTAGCGCTTATATCGAGGAGTGTAAATAATTGATTTATTTAGTTTTATTTATTTAACTCTTGTTTATGTAATTATTATCCCAGTACGGTCCGGATGGGGTGCGAGGCCGGGAGGTACTCACCCAAATTCTGCGTAGGGGTGTGCGGCCCAGTCCCTCAAACCCTGACCCTATTCCTTAATAAGAACGAGAGGGTTGTGTACTCACTCAAATTCTGGGTAGGAGTGTGTGGCCCAATCCCTCAAACCCTGACCCTATTCCTTAATAAGAACGAGGGGGATGTGTACTCACTCAAATTCTGGGTAGGGGTGTGTGGCCCAATCCCTCAAACCCTGACCCTATTCCTTAATAAGAACGAGGGGGATGTGTACTCACTCAAATTCTGGGTAGG
>JANSTR010183927.1:0-24949 GCA_025434805.1 Antipathozoanthus remengesaui | reverse complement strand
AGGGGGGAGGGGGAAACTCCTTTGGAATACTGTACGGTCTCTTAAAAACATTTCCAGTCGAGAGAGAAAACAGAAAACAATTTTGTGGCTCAAACAGCATTATACTCATTTCTATCATGTTCCGTCCTGTAATAAGAATAAAATAAAGCATGACATAATAGAAGAGAGAAAACAGGATAGCGACCAAACGTTGATTGCAAAAGAAAAAAATAAAACGAAACAGTCGAACAGTACAACATAACTGAATTGAATGGATAACACCGACACTGACATCTTTATTCGACCGTCAGTTCACTATTTCACTAATACAACTGATTGGACCCCCCAGTCATTCGACCGTCAGTTTACTGTTTCACTAATACAACTGATTGGACCCCCCAGTCATTCGACCGTCAGTTTACTGTTTCACTAATACAACTGATAGGACCCCCAGTCATTCTATTCACCAGCAGTACTCACAGGAGATCTCTATAGTCATTCAAGAATTGCTGAAGATGTTCTTCCTGGGTAAGGTTCGACCGTTTGCTTGTGGCTTTCTGCTGCAGTCGTGACCAGGCCTCCTCAACCTCTACTTTCTGTTCGTTCACAGACTTGGCCTCATCCGGGAACTTAGTACACAGTCCCTCCGCCTCGCGAGAAATACACTCCACCTTTTCACCCAGGGCTTTCAGATCGCGCTGAAGATAAACAAGTAGTTTTAACTTTATTTTAGTGTACCGCAGTTGTCTTCAGACCCTCTGTTTTGGTATTCAAGGTCATGTAGTCGGATATGTTAAATAATAAGGATGATGATGATATTTATTATATTACACTTGAACAGACAACTACATGTTCCTGAAATAAAACACAAATCAGTACAACTGATCAATCAGTATGACTGATTGATTTCGTACGCTGTGATTGGTCAATTTCAGGTCCGTAAGTTACCGACGTACGGACGTCTCGCTCTCTTGCGGCTGTCATTTCACAAAGTTTGTTCACATTTTGAAATATAGTAATATCTTATTAGCCTCAGTTGCTCGGTCCGTCGTGGATCCGAGATTTCTTTCCATTCACTTCGCGCTTGGGCCAAAAACGGTAGGAAAAAAAATCGGTCCATGATTTACTTTACGGACCTCGAACGCGGCTAATAAGAGGTATTATGTTTCGAGGCTTTAAACTGTATGAAGAAGATTCGAAGTCATTATTTCACACTCACTTTAGCAATTATTCTCCGCGATCCGAAGTGTTGGAGACTGGTGAGTAACTATTCCCGGAAGTGGGGGTGAGTTGAATCTGGTTGGCTGTTCAGTGACAATGACAGGAATTATTACATTTGCTTATTGCAAACCAGTGGGTCACGATATCAAAAATATATATTTTACAAAGTTTTTGCCTAAACGTTTAAGCAGGCGCGCGCACGTTAACCTTGGCATAGTAGGCAATTATTCTCCAAATTGGTTAAAAAAACTGAAAAATTATATGAACGAAGAGAAAAAGAGAAAACTTACTGCCTTACTGAGCCCCATTTTCTCGTGCCCGTGTCTAGAGAGCGTGCGAAAGAACTATTCGCTGGTTTGGTATATGCTAATCTTGGATATTTAGAGATGAGGAACCAATCAGATAGCGTGAAACACTAATCGATGGTTTGGTATATGCTAATCTAGGATATTTAGAGATGAGGAACCAATCAGATAGCGTGAAACACTAATCGATGGTTTGGTATATGCTGAGGATGGATATAACCGCCGAGACGTGAATGCGGCGAGGTGACAGCTCATCGCTTAGCACTGATATACAACACTTGTGAGTAAAGACTGCAAATGGTGTTTTCAAAGATGATCAAACAAGAAATTTCAAAATCTTCAAATTTGTGACAAAAATGATAGCGCAATAAAAGTTTGAAAGCAAACAGCTACTGCAGTTTAACCGTTTTCTTACATTGTATTGCAGAAACGGTGACGTTGAGAAAAGGGAAAACTATACTTGCGTTGGTTTGTGTTTCCAGTCGTAGTTGCATTGTAGATACTAATAATGTTAAGCTGTGAGCACCGGCAAAGTCTGGCAGAACAGCATTTCAAATTTAAACCAAAAATAACTGAATATATAAAAAGTTTGGTCATTTAGGATTTTTATGAAAACAAGCATTTGATAATTTTGACAGCCAATAGTGTTAATTTAATTAACACTCAAACGCAATAATTTTTTTGCTCGAACTACTGAAGAAATTACACCTTTTATAAGAGGAATTGATAGAACTGAAGGTTTTCTGAAATCAAACGGCAGTGTTTTTTGACAAATATTTTTTTCTGTAAAAATATGTGTGTTTGCAGAAAACGTGCATTTGGAAAACAATAGAAAAGTCGGTTGTAAGAATTTCGAAGAAAAACTCCCACTTGCCCTTTCCATACATGTATACTGCATCTATGGCAAGTTTCGCCGCAAAAGACCTATTTCAGTTTTATTTCAAAACCATTCTCCAGACATATAGCTATGTTCAAATAATACGAAACAAATTCCGAAGAAGGACATTCTGAGCAAGCTATAGCTATGTTCAGTAGCAGACTGCTGAGTTTAGGAACAAGAGAAGAAAAGAGAAAACGATTATACCTGAAAGCCTTCGTGCTTCCTCTGTAAAGCCTGAACACTGTCCAAGTCTCGCGCCCCATCATCAGAGAACATCAGGGCTGTTTCCTTCTCCTGCATCCACGTACGGGTCTCCTCCACATTCCTGTTAAATAGGTGGAGTTCCTTAGCTTTGTCCAGAGACTCCAACCGACTGCTGGTTCGCTGGTTCAGGATATCCCACTTTGAGCAGATGTCCTCAACACGACGCTCAATTCTCTGTTAATTTAAACAAGTGATAACTAGTGATCAGTTTACTTCAGTATATCCACGTAACTTTCACAGCTCAAATGTTGGAGTTTCCGCATTTTTTAGATGGAATTTTAAGTTTAAATCTTATGACGTCAAATAATTTATTGAGGAGGGAGGGGGAGAATCTATATATTGATAACAACGTTGCTTAGTGGGGTCGAGGATATAATTTATAATTCTCGAAATCGTTCAGGGATTTTCATTGGTGTATTGACGTATAATATCCTTACTGTTTTTGTATTGTAAAATGTTAAGGAATTTTAAAAAAAAGGTAATGATTATATCCTTTGTACAACTCAAATTTCAACTTAATAATTAAATTTATGTTTTACTTCAAAAGTTTTTAAAATGTTTTATTTTCTTCTGTGAAAGTAGGTGGGCACCTGTGTGTGTTGATGAGTTTATTCTCAAATTCAAGAACTTTCTATACCGTTCCACGAGTGAGACTTTCGAAGCAGGCAGAAGTGGAAAATAAAACTGCGGCTGATTTTGAAATATTCGATATTTCCTTGAACGTCGCTATTTTCAAAGACTTTCGTCAAGCTAAGGCCACATTCAAGGGCTTTCAAGAATTTGAAAGCAAAAATTTAATTCGCGCACCGCACAAGAACCATGCGTGTGTCTGTGTATAAGTGTGTGTCCATACCCGACTGTCAGTGTGTCCTTCATTTAACATTCCCTGAGCCTCCGCTGTTAAGGATGCAATTCGTTCGCCTGAGGACATTAGGTCACGCGTGAAGTCTTCAAATTTCGTCATCAACGTCTCCACGTGCTCTAGGTCACGTCCATAGTCGTCTGAGGTTGCTATGGCGCCCTTCTCCTCAATCCAGTCCTCTATTTCGTCTGCTTCCCGTAGGAAGTGGAAAAGACCGCTGGACTCTTGCAGGCGACGCTGACGGTACGACGACAACGAGCGCAGTTCGGAGAAACGACTCTGCAGTTCAGACTTGAAAATGGACAAGTTTGTGAGTGACTTTGATGGAGACATTGATAATTTAATCACCGGCAGCCCATTACTCACTACTTGTGTTTCGATAGCTGATGTTGTGTACGTTGTGTTAGCTAATTTATAAATAGCCTAATGATTTATAAGACCTTGTGTGACGAAATTCACGATCGTCTCCAATAACGGTGTTACTATGAGACGAAATACAATGAAAATGCATGCAAGAACTATGCCGGCACACATTAGGTAGCTTGCTTTCCACAATAACAACAACATTCTGTCAATTTAAAAACAAACGTGAATTCTGATATATCACTTGGCTATTTATGTGCAGTCTAGCACAACGTACATGTGAAACTCACAAATATATCAACATACCAACATGACCTTTGATAAACTCTAAATAAATAGTTTTTAAAAATACTATAGACTATGACCTTGGAAAGCCTTTGTTTTAACATTCATAGTCCATTTGCGTTTACTGAAAAAACTCTAATTCATAAATCTATTACATATTCAATCAATTACAATATTAAAAATATAAAAATTTCAGTACAGAAGGTACATACGAGGAAATGGAAAAACCCAATAATTCGACTGATTTTCTAAACACAGTACTGAAAGCGAAACGTTCGCACCTGTCTCTTTTCTATTTTTTCTGAATTCAAATTCTGCTGCGCAACGAACTTCTTGGTCCTTTCTTGCAATTCCTTTATTTTCTCGATATGGCTTTCGAACTCAAGCTCCACTGTTTCGTGCCTCTTGAGTAGAGACTGGGTACTAGTCTCATCTCGTCCGTAATCTTTACTGGAAACCTGCGGCAGATGGTCTCGCATCCAGGCCTCCACCTCAGAAACCTCTGCGTAGTACTGGAAGATAGAAACGTTTTCACAGTCAGCGACATTTATATTTGGCAGAAAATATCCCCAACTCTATTTAACCTTTTGAAGAATACTTGAATATTAAGAAAAGCTTGTTAGTTATCTTGTATCGATTTAACTTCCATTTTTACTTTGCCGCCCCCTCTTTATATGAATATCCATGTGCGGACACAACTAACTAGCACGAATGTGAATAGATCTTCCAGTATATAAAATGCTTCCATAAGGTGGGACGACCGTTGTATCATGAGACAAATAAATCGATTACTGTGTTGAGATTAGTTTGGTGTTGGTTCAGGGTGTTCGACATTGAGTTTAGGGTTGGCTTTTAACATTGAGTTTAGGGTTGGCTTTCAACATTGAGTTTAGGGTTGGCTTTTAACATTGAGTTTGGGGTTGGCTTTTAACATTGAGTTTGGGGTTGGCTTTTAACATTGAGTTTAGGGTGGGCTTTTAACATTGAGTTTAGGGTTGGCTTTTAACATTGAGTTTGGGGTTGGGGTAAGGCTAGGATTAGGATTAAGGTACTATCCATGCCCTGAAAAGTTTCTAATATATAATAAATGTGTCTTCTAACACTGGTCATATATTGGAATAACAAAACTGAAAAGACAGGAATTTGGGAATTGACTTATGACTCTTGAAAACAACGGCATCATAACAGAAAATTGAAGTAGCTGCTAGAAACAAAAGCGCTGCAGTATCAACGGTTATCACTCTCAGGGAGCAACCAGACAAAAGAGTATTGCAAACCACACCTGCTGTGCTATTAAAGAGTATTGCAAACCACACCTGCTGTGCTACTAAAGAGTATTACAAACCACACCTGCTGTGCTACTAAAGAGTATTACAAACCACACCTGCTGTGCTACTAAAGAGTATTGGAAACCACACCTGCTGTGCTACTAAAGAGTCTTGTAGTATCTTGTGTCGTCTCTCACTAAGTTTCTTTAGCTCGCCCCATTTCCCTTGCAGTTCTCTCCACCGCCTTGCAATTTCATCAGCTGCATAGTGGTCACGGCTGACAAGTTGGTCAGCAGTCGCACCAACTGAGGTAATCAGCTGCTCATGCGTGATGCGCTCAGCTACAAACGCATCATGTTTCTTGACAAGGTTCTGTGCGACTATAAGATTCTGACCGACTTCTTCTGATTTGGTCAGCGGTTCTTTCTCTCGTATCCAGGCCAGTTCGTCCTCAAGGTCTCGTAGGAACTGTTGTAACAACATAGATTCTTCAAGTTTTTGCTTCCTAGCAACAGTGGGCTCCGAAAGAAGTTCAAACCTTCAGAATGAAATAGACAAAGGATCATATCAGTATGCAGCTGGTTTAACGCCGGCAAAAATCACACTAAAAGAAGTTGAAAGTATTGGCAGAAACTGGACTATAATATGGCCAAGAATAAAGCACAAAAAGTAATAACAAAGAAAACGAAACAAATAGGGATAATTTAATAATTCGTATCTACGCCAGAGAAGACTGATGAGATGATAGATTTGATGAAAATGTTCAAATCAAGGCGAATTTGAATTAAGAATTCTCCAACCTTTCAAAAACCGTAGCTGCTCGTTCTGCGATTTCATCCTTCATGAAATGATCGGCTTCAACAAACGCGTCGGCTTGCTGCAGGATATCAGTCACCCTGTCCTCATGCGACGTAATGTCACCTTCCAGCAGCTGATGCCTCTTCAGCAGATTCGTAACACTCTTAAGATCCTTCCCATAGTCCTTTGAGGCCAGCATATTTTCCACTTCACTTATCCACGTCTCAAGGTCACCGACATTTCTCTCAAACGTTTGTTTTTGAATTGCTTCCTGTAACCGCTGACCTTTGTTTGCAGACATCTCAGACAAAAGAGTCCAGAGATCCTGCAGATCGTTAACACGCGTTTCAATGACTTCGTTTGAGCCACGACAGGAGTTCAAAAGTTTCCCGCCTTGTGTAATCACTGCTTCCAGCTGACCTTGATTGGCCGTGAGCTCTGCTTCGAACGACTGGTGTTTCTGAAGTTTCTGCGGTAAGTTGGATGCTTCCCTATAGGATGCTTCGGATGCCGTCTGCAGCTTGTTGTTCATCCAACTTTCCATCTAAACGTTGCAGAAGGCAAGATATTCAACGATGATTAAATGGAGTTTAACCTCAGGCACCCCAAGCTCTAAATTTGTTCATCGTATGCACG
Organism: Antipathozoanthus remengesaui; assembly: GCA_025434805.1. Taxonomy (NCBI): domain Eukaryota; kingdom Metazoa; phylum Cnidaria; class Anthozoa; order Zoantharia; family Parazoanthidae; genus Antipathozoanthus; species Antipathozoanthus remengesaui. The sequence goes on along the minus strand of JANSTR010183927.1, from coordinate 18,088 downwards.
GTGTAAACGATTCATAGATTTTATATCGACTATAATACTCGACAGTAACTCGAGCTACTCGATTTTGAGTCTCCAACCTTTAATGCGTCTCTACAATGAGAAACACAAAAATCCAAAACTACTCAAGATCTCGTCCAAAGACTCCTACATTACAAACACGAGGCACTGAAGTTAAGCAAACCTTAATTGTGTTTTTTTCATAAGCAATTAACACGTTCTGCACACAAACGGTTCTGTGGCCCATGAAAATTAAAAATCATCTAAATCGCGCATATAATAAACAAATTCAGAGCTCTTCTTACACAGTTTAAGATAAGTTCTTGCACTGTCGCAATTACATTTTTGTTAGTCTTGCAACTGGGTATAAAAATCTTTTAAATCTTTGATATTGAACTACTATGTGGCTTAATTTCTACATGAGCGATTGCACCGATTTATCTCCGAATAAGATGGCTCTTTGTATGCCTGTTCCAAAAGTCTGTTGTGTTGTCGTACCTGGAAACTTGGTCTATGTTTTATCTCTTTGTTTCAATGGTATATTTCATGATAACTGCGACGAAAACTTCGATTTTCATATTGTCAGATAAAACGTGTTTTTATTGAAATTACCATAAATTAAATTCAGGGTTCCCACTCAAAATGAGGAATGAAATTTAATGACTTTTCCATGACCTCAATCCATTTTTCACGAACAAAAAATACGAATAAATGTGTGCGACGCGCGTGTGTCATTTCCTTTTTCTCGACACACTTTTGGTCAATATTAAAAAAAAAATTTATTCAGCAGAGGTAAAGGCCCAGAAAATATAAAATTCCATGACTTTTCCATGACCTCAGCCATTTTCCCTAAATTCCATGACTTTTCCAGGCCAGGAAAATGCATTTTTAAATTCTATGACTTTTCATGAACGTGGGAATCCTGTTAATAAACGGTCGCTCGGTTGGAAATTCTCGGCTCAAATCGCAGATGCTCGTTTTCTCTGATCTGAGGGACTGGGCAGGTCGCGGCTGCAGAAAAAAGCATTTGCTTTCGCAGGCTATAAAACCACTAGAGACCACTTTAGTTACTTCGAGCGGCCTTTCCTCCCCTTAAAAACAAAAGCAGATATTCCTTTACGAGCTGGTGAATATATACTAACAAATCTCGTTGATTAATGTGCAGTGCGTTGACAAACCCAATTTCTTTAATAAGCCTTCGCCGTTGAGAGCGGTAATTTTATTTGTTAAACTCCGTATATGTTTTAAGGCTGGCAGAAATTGGATAATTTGTGGAGTCATTCTTCAATCACAAAAAAAAATAGCCAGGGACGTCAGGGGGACTATGACACCGTGAAAGCTTGGGCTTTGTTATTTTTCTGGTACGGAAAAACTGAGCTATTTTAAAATGATATTATTGCATGTATTGTATTGTGACGGGCTGCACGTATGCTGAAACCAGGAGGCCTTTTTGATTAAAACAGACGATGAAAAGTTTTATATACTAAATTAACATGGATATGGTACGTTTTGTCAGCAATAGGGCCCGTAAAGAAATTAGCCGTTTTCATACTAGAGGACGGACACGTCCAGAGGAACAAATCGTCTAAGTGTGAAAACGGGACGAACACGATTCTGGTTTTGAAACACTGTTTTGTATCAGGTGAATTTCAATTTCGAAACTCTCTGATGGGGTCACCAAAGCTGTGGCTGGGTGTCCATGGATATCCGCTTTATCGGATTCGAACTCGGCGGGGTTCAAATCTGCGGGGGTCCAAATCCGCTGTGTGACACCTGACTGAAAAATCTAAAATAGCTAGTTCAACTTCAAGTGACAAGTTCAAAAGCACTTGTGTCGACTCTCAAGATTAGACACAGCAATTTCCTTTCATAAGCAGCCCATATTAGGTATGGAATGCAGTAGAACAAGGATAAACAGTGCTGGACGGTGTCTTACATGAAGTACGTACCCGAAATTGTTTTCAAGCGCAACCTGCAAGGCACGACGGATATTTTTATAACCAAAATGGCGGCAGATTTGACAGAAGAGGATATTTTAAAGCAACAAACAGTACTTCAGGTTAGTTTATTCGTGCGTATCCTTCAGCTACAAACGTTAGAGAATACGTCTGTCGTCAGACCCATGCCCATGGTCCCTCGGAATCACTAAAATTTCCGGCATTTTGTCTTAATACAATAACTTGTTAATTGTTTAGTTCATAGTTGTTGTCACGTTTCTGATTCTCGATAGTTAACGAGGGTACCTTGACGAGACTACATAACGAATACTTCAATTCTGAACCCACCCACTTCAGGTTATTCTTACGGTTAAATTTTAATTTGTTTCGGGTGGAGGTTAAGTTAGTTTCTGCATAATTAGCAAGGTGTTGTTAGGGCATCCGCAGCTTGTTACTTGTATGTTATTGTTGCTATAAACAAATATATAATACACGGTAGCCCTGCAAAATGCAGGGTTCGAAGTTAAGAAGGAAAACCCATAGCAGGTTACATTTATCATGGACTTTTTAATCTTCCCATTTCAATAATAATATTGACTACTCGATTCTTAGCTTTGTTCTGTTACATCTAACCTGTTTTAATACTGCACAAACTTGTTAAGGATATACTGTACAGTATTGTGCAGGGTGGTCAGAATTATACAGTACTGTAGATCATTAGATGATAACCAGCAGCCTAGCCAGAATCTACAAATTTTGTAGGCCCAAGGCCAAGTGAGCACTGAAGGCGTGAGTTGCCTAAGCGCGAGTGCCGTTGGCATGAGTTTTTCTAGGGGGGTTCGGGGGCATGCCCCCTGGGAAATTTTTGAAAATTGCATTTTTGAAATCACTGGAAATACAATAAAATAATAAAACCTTGTGCAGATGTTCCTCCCGTGGCAATGCTAGACATTGTCTTCCCTGGAAGACAAAAAAAGTGAGCAATTGAGAGTCAGTAAGTAATCAAGAGCAGTAGTCAGTAGCAGTAATCAAGTAGTCAAGAACAAGTAATTTAGTGTCCTTGAATCTAGGTTACTGTTGGTCTACCTGATATTTTCAAATGTTCATGGGGCCCAGAAATTGGGCTGGCTACGCCACTGATAACTTTGATCTAAATAGAGTTAAAAAGTGCTTGCATGAGTGTTCTTCATAAATATTCAATTGTGTGTTGAGGTGAGCATGATATTATTCATTAGCTGATGAGGGCATTGATGGACAAGTTTATCATCCAGCAGTTCAACTGAGTGTTGAGGTTGTCATCCAGCAGTTCAACTGAGTGTTGAGGTTGTCATCCAGTAATTCAACTCAACTGTTAAGGTGACCACATGAGAAATGAGGCCAATTAATGAGATCATGTATTGATGTACATACCTGTTTATCATCTGGAGAGCAATGCAACTTCAGGAGCTTTGAGATGACAACATGAGAAATGAGGCCAATGATACAACAACAACAACAAGAATACTTTATTTGTGTCCTCTCTTGATGCTACATTTTTCATGTTACTTTAGAAGTTAATACTGGTAGTAGTTAAATGAGGATCACAGCTACTTAAAAATAGTAAAGTTAATGAGATTGTGCATTGATGGACAAGTTTATCATCCAGCAAATATTCAACTGAGTGTTGAGGCAACCACATGAGAAATGAGGCCAGTTAATGAGATTATGTATTGATGGACAAACATGTTTATCATCTGGACAGCAATGCAACCGAGCTTTGAGGTGACAACATGAGAAATGAGGCCAATGATCGTGAGATTATGCGTTGATGGACAAGTTTATCATCCAGCAATTCAACTGAGTGTAAAGGTGTCAGATCACATGTGAAATGAGGCCAAAAAAATGATGTATTGATAGACAAGTTAATCATCAAGCAATTCAACTGAGAGATGATATGACAACATGTATAAGAAATTTAATGGCGAGTTTATCATCCTGGCAGTACTTCAACTGAGTATTAAGGTAACCACATGAGTCACAAGGGCATTGTGAACAAAAAAGTTGACACTTCTTTACATTGAAACTGCAAAATATTCTACATTTACTTTATTTTAGTTCTGATAATATTATTACAATTACTATGTTTATATACATACAGCTGATGAGTTAACATAAATATTTACTGAATATTTAGTCAAAAGTTTACAATAATCTCTTGATTAGTCCAACTAATAATTGGTGATAAAGGCAGTTATGCATAAACAGTGAATCATTCAGTGTTCAAAGTATATATACACAACAGTGAATAACACAATTTGCAGCTATAGATCAATGTAATTATGTGTTGTTGATAAGTACAATGATCATTATTTACACATGTAGCTAGCTAAGTTAATGATATCTAGTGGACAATCACGTAAATAAATCACATGAATATAATTATGCATGTAAAAAATAGTGACAAAATGAATAAACTGCAGGATTATTTTGTGGAGATCATACATTTATCAGAGCATTATCTTAGCAAATTGAGGTTTTATTGCTGTACTAGACAGCCAAGAAGACTAATGACCTGTAGCCAAATTTAGATGCTGTTTAGCTATAAGGATGTTAGATCTGCTCAAATTGTGTACATCATAAAATTGAGAGAAATAAATTCCTTAAATAAGATAACATCTGAATACTGTTAGACAAGTATGCAAATTCCAGGAGTCAGAGAAAACTAGCCTACAGTACATAATTATATCTCCCTAAACAGACTGAGTGTTCTTCTCTGATCTTTTTATAATATTATCCTGGCTCTCCTTTTCTGCATCTCAGCAGTCAATTGTGGCTTGTCTTAGTTTTCAGAGTTTGATCAGTTTTCATAGACTGGTTGTACAACAGTGTTGACAGTGTATTATCTACTGTATTTTCTAACTCTACCACTAAACTAAAGGTGGTCTAACTATTTAAACACTTTTGATGTAACATCATTGATACAGCCATGCCATGTCACAGCTATGATGAATTTTGTCTAACAGAATATTATTATTTTACTGCATGATACAGTATATATTTTTATTATACCTCAGTGATAATCTACCAAACACATGTCTGCATAAATTACATGTACAGTCACATGCTGATTTTATCAGTTGATGATATTGGACTAACAGTGTTTGTAGTGACCTTTGTTCTTAGACAGAACCATGACCAACTTGGTATTGTTTTAAGTCAAAGTCAGTGAACAAAAGTGAGTGTTTGTAATTTTCCTTGGTGTAATAGAAAGCGTGTCAGATTCATCCTTGAACAATATGGGAAGATATTTAAGTATTGACTTGTAAAATTAGGCTTGACCTATGGTCTTGCCCAATATGGAACTATTGACTTAAATATCTTTCCATATTGGGCTTGGACGAGTTCAGTAAATGAAAAATATTGATTTGTAGATTCTGCTTGACTGCAAAAAGTGCTTCAGCAAAGTTGCTCCTGCACAAGCTGAAATCACTAGTGTCAGATGATGAGACATCCGAAAGTTGATTGACTTCTGCAGCAGTTCAAAAAGTAGTACTACATGTAATAATTAGGTTGTAATTAAAGCTGTACTTTTGGATTTCTTGAACTGAATCCTCAATTTTGGTCCAAGCTCTCTTGCTTGTTGTCCTCAGCTTTGCTGTTGAGTTTATCTCATCTGAAGATTTGTATGGGAAAGTTTTAATATCACTGTACTCTTTGCTAAGGAACTTTAGACTCTTTTAAACTTCATCATCAATACCATCTTTGACTTAACTGACACATTCAGTTCTCTTTTGACTTAATTGACACACTCAGAATTCTCTTTATGAAGGTTGATTTCTTAGTTTCTCTGTCTGTCTTGTATGCAAACACACAATCTTGCAGCTCTGTGTCATGTGGAGTTGCAGCAAAAACAGCAGGCATTCCACAAATTGACTGAGAAATTGAGAAAGAAAATGAACATAGATATGACATGTACATGTACTTATTCAAGTGAACTCTGATGCTGATCCAGAAATTGTCTTTACTGTACTTGGACCCCAGAAGTAAAACGAAGATGAGGAAGACCCAGAGCAACATGCCAAAGAATGGCAACCAAAGAAAGAGAGGAGGTGGCGTAGGGATCTTGAAACCAAGCGTAGAGCAGACTGAGCTAAAACAGAGTGGAGTGGAAAGTAGACATTGTAGCCCTATGTGTCCAAGGGTACAATGATGAAATAATTGAGGATCAATGACTCATTGAGAAGATCAACCAAGATCACTGTGAAAGATTTGACAACAACTGGGGCTTTTGGATACATTTTTTTAATCATGTTTAGATACATTGTTTGCAAATCGCAAGAAATCTGTTATGCAAGCAATGCTCAGCAATCTTGTATGAAAACATTGTGCTCTGGGGTTGCCAATCAGGATATGACCTTTAGTTACAGGTATCAGTATATTACTCAGCCAGTGACCAGTGAATTTGACCAGTTATATATTGTAATATGAATGCTGGCTAAAGATAGTCTTGCTAATTTTGTTATACAGTATGTGGGTTTTAGGGAATACCGTACATGTACAGTACAGTATGTGTTTCAAGATCATGCTGGGCCTACAGTAAGTTGACTTGTTACAAGCAGTCCTCCTTTAAAAGATCATGACAACTCTGTTTGATCTTGCAAATTTAGTTTTAAGAGCTTAGGAGGTGATACAATCATAGCTTTGAGAACTGGCGAAGTTTTAACTTTGACATATAATTGTTTATGAAGTATCTGTTTAAAAGTCACCCTTTTGGACAAATTTTAATGTAAGTCGATCAGTATGCAGCACTATAACAAACGTATAGATCCATAAACCTCTTTCATAAAATGGCGGCCAATTAAATATCCTTTTGTCTGCATTCAAATTGGACTTGCGAGCCTTGTTCAGGAAAACATATTTTTTTGTATTTGTGAGGCAAGAATGAGGCTAGCCAGGCCAATTTGACAAAGGATTAAACTGTGGTGCCATTTGTGAAAGAGGTCTGTAGGCATTAGTTTTCAAAAATGTATTTTAAAACCATTGATTTTAAACGTATTAAAGTTTAAATGTCAGTTTTACCAGTTCTTTCTTTAACTGGTGCACACATTTATTTTGCATGCACATAAGTTGAAATATGTTTTGGAGTATGTACTGAAAACAATGTGTATAAGAACCTAAAATTTAGGATGTTATAGGCTACAGTTTTCATTTGAACCCCCCTTTTAAAAGAACCTGTTACGCCTAAAACATTCAATAGATTTGTATTTCACAAAAATGCTGAAAATACCAAAAAAAAATTGTAGTCTTGGTTTATTTAAAGTCTGTAAGATTCAAAGAAATATGAACTGTTAAAATGAAAACCATAATAAATATATAATGTCACACAGTGCAATTATTAAGAATACAGATCCATGATAACCTGATATAATACAACAATAATAATTATATCATAAAATCAACTGTACCATAAAGTTGGAAGAAAACTGATATTTCAAGAGAGGTGATGAATGGTAAAATTGAAGACTTGTAGAGATGCAAAACCCTTGAATTAAAATTCAAGACTGAGACTGGTTATTTCAGCAAAACGAGACTCAGAGACAGAAAAAATCAGCAGGAAAAACGAGATTTTGAGACTCACTGTCAAACGTTCCAAGATTTTGAGACTGTACCAATGTTGTGTGAGACTCACCTTTCAAGTGTTAGCCCTTCGCTGGAGCATCTGAAAAACTGGATGTAGTGACTTCAGAGGTTAGCTATTTTGGCCAATGGCTGTTTCCATCCACATACATTAGAAAATTTCTACTGATGTATATTAACTCCTTCACTATCTAGCTTTTTCAGGTGCTCGGACAATATCAGTGTTTGCACTACTTTTCAGAATAAGGGTCCTTGGGACCCCTAATCTCAAAAATTGGGGGTCATTTTTAATTTTGAGGGGTCCTTTACTATCAAAGATTATCACATTGGAAGTCACATTAGAGCACGGGTTGGTCTGTCTGGGAGCTACTACTGTAGTCTTCTCTCAGTTTAACTTTAATTGACTGTGTCTGTTTTCAAGTGAGATTTATTTCTGAATTTTTATGTGTGTCACCAGGATTTACATGTATGCAGGACGTTTCAAAGCTGTGCATCCTTTTCAATTTTCATGTCCATGTCATGACGCAGTAATTGGAACATTCTACCATAACCTGGACCAGTTAGCTAATAGTTCTAAAGGGTTAGGCTTGGTTTTGATTAAGGTTTTACATGTAGTCAGTTGCTGTATCTGGGTAGCAAGCTGTCCAGGGTCAATATAGAGCGATCTGAACGACAACTTTTTTTTATCAACAGACTATTTTAACTATAAGTTAGCTATCAATAAATTACAGTTAGATATATTTATTTTTAAATAATGTCAGTCTTGTGTTTTATTGGTATGTATTTTACCGATATTTATTTTTAATAAAGACATTTATTCTTGTACATAAATCAATGTTTTCTAATTCTAGATTTACGGTACATGAAGTCTGATCGGAAGAGATTTTCTACTTACTGAAACTGACATTATTTTTTGGACTGATTTCCAATTTAATCAACAGCAATTTGGATAAACATATACAGGCAAAAACAAACAATAGAAGAGTCCAACGTTTTGGCTACATCTTGGCGTTATTGTAAAGTAATTTTGCAATTTCAAGAGTAACTAAGTTCAGAGTCATTGATTTGCATAAGTTCTATACTTTATTTTAATGTGTTTAAATTGAATTGGCACATGTATGTACATGTATTGTGACATATTGACCTTATTCTCACTTGGCCAAGTAAAAAAAATTGGTTAGCATTCCCTCCCAACAATTGAAAAACTGCCCAACTCATTTTTTTTTATTTTCATATAGTTTCTCTTTAAAAATGTTTCTATACTTTTTTGCGACTACAAGACTTGGTAGAAGGCTGAATTACTAGTAGTTGTCTGAAAACTGACCAAATCCGATAGAATTTGTATTAAACTAACTATAGTAAGCACCACTATTAAATTCATGGTATTCCTGAACACTTTGATGCAATGATGACAATAAATAGGGATATGTTTTATTTTAGCAAATAAAACTTCTGATAAAAAAAACCAAAAAAAACCTCCTTCCCCACCATAGCATTTCTGGAAAACAGACATTAGCCAATTTTTTTTACTTGGCCTTTTTATTAGAGAAGTCAAAGAAAGAGTTGAGTTTTTTAAATAGCTTAATGAGTGTCATAATTACATGTATGTTGAAATTTTTCAGAGCATTCAAAGAGATGTAAACTGCTTGTTAGATGAAAATAGAAGTACAAGAAAGAGAGCCTTGGAGAAAATAAAAAAAGAAGTGTTTGGCCAGAAGCCAGCATTGTCAAGTCAAGTGCTGCAGGGCATCTTTGAAGAAGTGTTAAAACCAGTTTTGAAGCTGTTGTCAGACCCTGTTGAGAAGTGCCGGGAATTGTCTATTGAAATAACATTAAAGTAAGTATAGCCAGTAATAGACATCTGTCTTTTCCAAGAACTACATGATTGTACTGTAAGAAACATTGTCAATTGTTTGGAATCCTTAAATTGTTTCACTAGTCACTGAAATTGTTAATTGAATTTTTAATGTTGCCAAGCTTGCATAGATTTTACAAGAAATGTTGTACATATAAATGCACATTATAATTTTACAATAATTTTCATATTGAAAATGTGCAATACTATTTGTCAGAATCGATAATGTGATGGTAGGACAGGGTCACTATTTAGTGAATAAACCCCCTCGATCTACATTTTTTGTATTGAGCTATACAGGCCCGAGGCTGAAAAAGTGTTTGAAAAGTAAACATTTGTTGGTGTGGTGCTGGCTTTAATTCACAAATGGTTACAACTTGAACTTTTTATGGATGTCTTGCACTGTGTTGGTATACAGAAATTGTTGAAGTTTAGTTACACAGGGTTGGAATTTGGCAGTAGTCCACTACTCCCAACACTATAGTAAAAATGCTCATGAACTTGTAAATGTCTTCATACACTAGTACTGAGTGTCTAGTAAACATTTATAAGCATTAGAATTACTGACAAACATTATAAAAGTGGTATCTCTCATTGCTGTCGAGTGAAGCAAGACAGCATAATATTTAGAAAGAAATCTCAAGTGTTTTCACAGTGAGCATAGGATTTCTTTCCTTCCTTTCATGACACATCACTGATACTATATGAAGTACTACATGATGGTTGGTAGTTTTTAGATCAAGCAGCATCCTGACATAATTTGCAGCCAGTATATCTTTTAATTACATGTGCTAGTGATAAGTAATTTTGTTCACTTGTGGCACTCTGTCAAATATTTTATGAAGTTTGTTCTTTCAGAGTTCTGTGAAACTTAATTGACTGCCAGCATTTATATTCTCAGTATATTAGAAAAGGATCAACCAAGTGACCTTGCTTGCTGAAAGAGTAGGTGTTTGTAAATGTTTACATCAATGTGGATAAAAATTGCTCTTTTTAATCCTTTTCACCCCAAACTACTGTATCTCCATAGCTTCCTTGTTAACAGGTCAGGGGAATTTCACCTTTTATGGTTTGGTCACAATACATATTAGATAAAATATAATTTTATGTAAAATATTGTATTAATTACATTGCGATAAGATTTTAAAGTGCTTTTGAATGTCCTTTGTTCTATCAGATTTTGCAATGGTGTGGATGATACCTCAGTATTTTTGCCATACATTGTCCCAAGTGTTTCTCAGAGGCTGGGACAACCAGAAATCATCGAACCCTGTGAAGAACTGAGGCTTTCATTAGTTCAGCTGCTTACCACAATAACTGAAATAACAAAGTCAAATATAGGACTTTACATAGATGACATCATAAAAGTTCTGCAAAAGACAATTGTTGACCAGTTCCATGAGGTGAAGAAGGTACAACTGTGTTGCTTTTATTAAAGTACATTTGTAGATCAGTTCTTGGAAGTGAAGAAGGTAATTACATTGCTTACATTAAAGTACAATTGTAGATCAGTTTTAGGATTTGAAGAAGGTAGCTGCATTGCTTGTATTAAAGTACATTATTGTAGACCAGTTCTAGGAGGTGAAGAAGTACATTGCTTCCATTAAAGTACAATAATTGTAGACTGGTTCTAGGAGGTGAGGTGAGGTCTTTTGTCCATGATTGTCTGGGCAGATAAATGCGTCTGTTTCTTGTCATTTGTCATGTTAAAATAGCGCTATTCTATTATTTACACCGGTTGAGACACCCATCAACAAGTCCAAATAGAAGGCTGCAGAAGATTCTGTATTGCATGTTTATGTAAAACATTACAAGAAAAACACTCCTAAAATACATAATTGTTGATTGTCAAACTTGGAAATGTTTCTAAAATAGTATTCGGTGTATCTTTTTGCAATACTGAATAAGGACTCAGACACTGAAGGTTGAGTTGTTGTTTAGTCAATATGGTGAGTAAAACATGTTGCTCTCCAGAAGAGCTTGCATTAATTCGCTTTCTTTATTATGACAGCAATCTAAGTCTTCATAATGTAGCAAAAGGGGTGGCAAAATCTGGCACTACTGTTTATCGGGTTTTGCCTAGAGCACAAGAAGCAAAACCTAGCGAAGAGACACGACTTGGGGATTAGGCCAAGGAAAATATACAAAATAACAAAAACAGGGAAGACGACTAATTAGATCTCTGCATCGGTTAAGGCACACAGAGGCGGGAAATTTTACTGTCTGATGATTAATGCAGGAAATTGATTTATCTGAACGAAAACAGTTGAGCATTCGCACCGTGCAATGCCAACAAGTCTTGAATACAGTTGATCAGCTTCTTATATTCATCTCAAAGCCCTTATAGAGGAAGTTTTACAAGAATTAATTTCAACAAAACAACAGTTTCTGTTGTATAAGTAAAGCCGTATCAAAATCATTTTTTAAAAAAATGTTTACCGCTTTAAAATACGGAAATTAGAAAATCAATAAATTGACCTCCAGACACACGCGGCCAAGGTCAAATGTAAACCTTTGCCTTAACAAGTTTTACAATTAAACTTTTTAGATCTTGCTATCAAGATGTTAACTGTTTTTTCTTTAAAAAAGACACTTTTGAAGACCTCAAAGAATGCTGTTATAAAACGTTTAACAAATATTGTAAAATGAAAATCAACTTTTGGAAAAAGTTTATAGGTGTAAACCATACTGTAAACCATAGTGTAAACCATTCTGTGACAAAATGAATACATGCATGACAATAACTAGTACATCAGTGAGAATGTTTCTATCTGCTTTAGTTTGCTTAAGCTTTATCAATTTCTTTCCTCTGATACGTCAAAGTTGAATAGATGAGAATTCTAAAAATATATTTAGAACTGAAACAGGTACATGTATTGGAGTTCATTGCGAATTATTAATACTGAGAATGAATTGAGCAAAACATGGAATACCATTGTAGACCAGTTCTACATGTAGGAGGTGAAGAAGGTAACTACACTGCTTGTATTAGAGTACATTATTGTATATCAGTTCTAGGAGGTGAAGAAGGTAACTACACTGCTTGTATTAAAGTACAATTGTATACCAGTTCTAAGAGGTGAAGAAGGTAACTACACTGCTTGTATTAAAGTACAGTACAATTGTATACCAGTTCTAGGAGGTGAAGAAGGTAACTACACTGCTTGTATTAAAGTACAATTATATGCCAGTTCTAGGAGGTGAAGAAGGTAACTACACTGCTTGTATTAAAGTACAATTGTATACCAGTTCTAGGAGGTGAAGAAGGTAACTACATTGCTTCTATTAAAGTACAATTGTAGACTGGTTCTAGGAAGTAAAGAAGGTGGCTACACTGCTTGTATTAAAGTACAATTGTAGACCGGTTCTAGGAGGTGAAGAAGTACATTGTGTCCATTAAAGTACAATTGTAGACTGGTTCTAGGAGGTGAAGAAGGTAGCTACACTGCTTGTATTAAAGTACAATTGTAGATCAGTTCTTGGAGGTGAAGAAGGTACAACTATGTTGCTTGTATTAAAGTACAGTTGTAGACTGGTTCTAGGAGGCGAAGAAGGTAACTACATTACTTCCATTAAAGTACAATTGTAGACCTATTCCATGATTCATAAGTTGAAGTAAGTGACTACTGTAATATAATAATAATTATGCTACTTGCTTCCATTAAATTGCAGTTTGTAAGAGGAATTAAGTTTATTATAAGTTATTTCTCACTTTTAGAGAGTCTTTAATATTACAGACTGTATTCCTCATACCAAAATTGTAGTCATTTGGCAGCTGTGCAATTTATTTTTGTTTATATGCATGTAGTACTACCATGTACTGTACCTGGACATTAACTAAATGCTTCAAAATTTGACTTTTTTATCCATGGCTGTAAATATTGGCAATCATCTTGTACTGTGTTATGTGGTTGTTGACTTGCTGCAGCAGTAAAAGGGTATTCAAGCAGTGTTTATCACCAGAAAAACCAACAATGTCAGGCATTTTTGCATAATGGCTGCACCATTACTAGTTTTGTTGACAGCACTACAGTAAATTACACCTAAGTGAATTTTAATTCTTAAAAGAACCTAGAACTTCTCATTTTGACACAACTAAAATATTAGAACCTGTTCAGGCTGGCAAATTAAGTAAACAGGTTCTTTTATATATAAAAGTAGCAATGAGCTGTGATAAACTGAATGTTGGAGGTTCTTACACTAGGGTTTTACTGTATATAAATAATGTAATGTACTTTACTGTTATATATGAGACTCAACCGTACTTGCATGTGTTAATTTGCCTTCATTACTTTGTATCTTGCACTTCAACAAGTTGTTCTTGGGTTATCTGAGGTTGACTAGCTGATTGACTAGAGTGTTTTTTTAATTGCTTCTTATCATTTTCTGTAGCTTGAATAGCATCTTATCCATTTTGCATCATAAATAATGTCAATTCTCATGTTTTTAAACAAGTAATTCTCATGTTTTCAGCTCAAATAACTAAATGAATTCAGAAGATGCCAAAAATATATATCATCATGATGCATCCACGTTCATATAATTATTTAATATGTTCGTTATTTTTACCTAAATTATATTATTTTATAATTGTGTTGCTGTTGTTGCTCTGTTGCAAGAGATGTAATTGTAGCTAATGTTTTCCTTACAGGAGAGTTGCAGATGTACATGCAGTCTTGCTTCTGTTGCTCCAGAGCAGTTTTATTATCAGTCCAACTCTCTTGTTAATCCTTTGCTCAAATCAGTTACCCACCAACATTCAAGAGTCAGAGTTGCTTGTGTGCAGGTAATATTATACATGTAAGTCAAATAGAGATTGTATTTGAACTTCATTCTGTTTTTTCTGAATTTTTTATATTTGTTTTAAATTTTGAAGAAGGTGCAACACTACTGTATGTATTATTTTAAAATTATACAGTATCTGTTGACTTTGCTGAGAGACAAAATTAAACTTTTTAAGTTTTGAACTGTATTTGAATCTATTTCTTACTGGCTTTCTTTTTTGAATTTATTCTAATAGCATGATTGTTCATTAAGCTAGTTACTTTGTTGTTCTTGTTGCAGTCACTGGACTGTATAATGATGTAAAATTCAAAGATCAACCATATATTCAATGTATTACTGCAGAAGAGATCAACCATATCTGCTCAACTTGACAACATGCATGTACCGGTACTTGAGTACCTTGCATGCAAGAAGAGACCATTGATTGCACAAACCGGTTATTAAAGAATGATCTAACTTCTGTCTGTTGCCTCAGGAGTTTGTGCTAGATCTGTGGTCAAAACACTGTTCAAATTAGGCAATTACTGTACTACAGTTAGCTGCAATCATTGTGACAAAGCTTATTTATTGTTATCCTACAATTCTCCCTGTTCAATATTGGGGTATTGGCTCTCTTGTTTGAATTTATCTTAGTATCATGTGAAAAGCAACTCGGTTTCCTTGTCAAATTATTCCTGATATTTGAGCAGGGACTGAAACTGAGATGACTTTCTTGCTTGAATTTGTTTTAGTACTTGTAGCATATGAAAAGCAACTGTGAAAAACAACTTTGTTACTTTGCTTCTAAACCTCAAACTGCTTTCAATGAGTGTTTGTCTAATTGTTATTTTCTGCTGTTTTCCCCTTTGTACTTAAATTACTTTAATATCTTTTGGTTTTCAAGTACAGATCTAGCTTTATTTCAAGCACTCTATTGTTCTGGCAGCCTTGCTAGTTTTGCCATAATGGTTGTTCTGGATAGCCAACACCAGTCTCATATCAAATTTTGTCTTCAAGTTTATAATACTGTGCTGCACTATCAACAGTATTTTCTATAATGTTTTAGTGGCTGAGATATTTTATAATTTATCAGTTTTCTTGCTTAAATTTATTTTAATTAGTAGCATGTGAAAAGCAAAATTAATGTAAAACAATGCAAGAGTAATAAAAAAAAAGCATATGAAAAGCAACTTTATTTACTTGGGGCGCTATTAACAATATTTGATAAGAATGGCTACTGTAACAATAGTGTCAAATTATGAGTCTTCATTGTTTAATCCACTTGTATACACATACAGAGCTGTATCACTACATGTACATGTATCTGATCAACTGGTGATTGTCCCCAGTTTTGTACATTTGGTCATAGTGTAACACTGAAATTACAATAATATCAGGAGTTGTTACGGCTCCAGTTGTGTCAAACAGCTAATCAATTGTTAGATTGCCTCATCTGGTTTCTGTTACTTTTCATTGCAGCATTTTTTTCTCTATCATGTTCAAGGGCCAGAATGAAATTCTGGAATGGCTACCAAAGTACAGTCAATAAAGCAAACAAATTGAGACATAGACATAGATAGACATGGAAAACCTTGTGTATCCTGGTGTTAAACCACTTATCTTCTTGCAGACAATAGGTGTGGTAATACAGGGTGGTGATGGTAAGAATGTGGATGACGTTCTTTCACATCTTGCTCAAAGGACATTTGATGACTCACCTGCTGTTCGAATGGCCATTACAAGAATTGTAGGAGACTGGTTGCTAAACCTGAGCGACAGGTGCATGTAGTACGAATATTTACATTATATATATTTAAATCAGTTATGTATATTTAGATCAGTATGAATTGTAATAGAACTACTCACCTTATGCATGAGCCAATGGCCCAATTGCAACAACTTGTTGCATGATTTCGATAATCATAATGTAATGGTAATTCTATATGCGTCTTAAAAGACCTCACATACATTAGCATACTGGAACATATACAGCATGTACAAAAAGTGTCTATTCTAGACTGTCATTTAAGCAGGTTGATACATTGGCGTGTCATAAATAAACTGGAATAATGATGTATTTAAGTAACTGCCAGTGAAGAGGGAATTTTAATTTGAACACATGCTAGTATGTAATAATAATAATAACAATAATAATAATAATAATAATAACAATGTACAGTTCTTAAAAATGCATTATACTAGAAGTTTCAGTGCTTTTTTACAATAAAAATTTGTTAAAAATATAATTTAGTAAAAGTCTTTGTTGGATTAACATTTGAGCATGTTGCGGACAATCGAAGTAATGAAATCATCAATGCAAAGTTCCAGCTTCTCAAGGGCTACAGCACGATTGTTTCGCTTCAAAACAATGTAAAGTTGTGAGTCATCCAGCATACATCATGCTGTAATGCTTATCCCATGCGAGGAGGTGACATTTCCAGCGGAGCGATATATAGAGAGTACAGTAATGGTCACAGTACGGATCCTTGCGGGACACCTCAGGTAACATATCCAGGTTGAGAAAAAACTCAAATGCATTAAGAACGTTCTTGTAAATATGATGTCAGCCAATCTATGTAGAACCTGCTCCAAGAAACCGTAGTGATTCTTTAATCTGTTTAGGAGTATTTGATGGTCAATCATGTTGAATGCTGAGGACAGATCAAGTATCACCAGGACACATTCTTGCTGATCATCTATTGCTCTGGTTATATCATTCGCTACTCGCAGCAGTGCCATTTCAGTGCTGTTGTATTTCCTGTACACTGACTGCATTTTTGCATATATAGCTTGTTATCAGTTAGATAGTTGTTCATTTGAGAGTGACCTAGAGAGGAATGGCAAATTGGAACTTGTCCTAAAATTATTACCACATTAGGAACACATCCCTGGAACAAGGAACCTTTCTCTTGCAATTGAATGAAGAGATCCATTGTATGTCCTCTGATCAAGAAAACGTCTCTAGAGATTCATCTGGGTCTAGAGAAGTTTTCTTGATCAGAGGACATACAATGGATCTCTTCATTTGCAGTGGAAAGGTTCTTTGTTCCAGGGATGTGTTCCTAATAGTAGTTATGGTTGGCAGAAGGATATTGATATCCACATGCAGGACTTGAATTTTGACGACATGATCGAATCCTTAATTTACTCATTGACACTTGCTGAAAACTCGTTAAAGCCGAGGTACAGCAAGTTTAATTTAAATCAACAGTTACTCTAGGACATAATTATGTCGGATAATTCACGTCGTACGTTTACGATTTTGGACTCAAAAATAATGTTCACTGAACCTCTCTGCAAGTTCCTTAGTGGATTCGTGTTTTGGCATAAGTGGAGTCATTTTCACATTGAGCATTTCATCTACTAATTTGAATAGTTGCTTTTGATTGGATCCTGCCACCTTCTGCTTGAAATAATTAAGTGTAGTACATGTAGCTTCCAGTAGTTGACTATATTTGGTGCAGATTTCTTGGTACATTTGCTTGTGAACAGTTAATTTGGCAGATAAGTACTTTCTTTCCGAGCATCGCTTCACGCACTTAAGTTCCCGCAACTTGTCAGTATACTAAGGAGCATGTGGTCTTAAAGTGATTTCCCTTGACTGTTCTGGAGCATGCTTGCAGAGTAGCGAACGAAGTCATGGGCGTAGCCAGGATTTCTAGGACGGGTGGTTCCAAATTGGTTCCAACGAAAACGGTTGGTCTAAAATCCTTACAGTACGTACCAGACTTTCGCGTTTACGCTACGCAAACAGAAGACGCCGTGGTTGCCGTTGAACGAACGTGTTTAGAACAAAACGAAGAATTTCAGGAATCGAGAGTCCATTACACTCTTGCTGGTATAAAATCACTGTTAAAAATAGGAGAGGGGGGGGGGGGGGCCAGATCGGAAGAGCACCCGACTGAACACCAGACACGGT
>JANSTR010183816.1:0-16004 GCA_025434805.1 Antipathozoanthus remengesaui | reverse complement strand
CCTTATCCCCCATTATATGTGATTTTGTCATGACTGCAAACCCACAAATGAAATGGCGGTAACCAGTCAGATATTTTCAAAGTCCCATTGTGATCCAGCATGGTTGGTGATTGGACAAACCAGGTCTGAGAATAATATTCTCACGACATTTCTTGGTGATTTCTGCATGTAGTTTCAGATTTTTTGCCATCTTGATTATTTCCTTAATGTCCGTGCATGTTCTTCTTTATGCTTCAAAATTCACACAAACTCCCTCTAACTCTGTTTCATTACCCTAGGAATGAGCTGAAGCGCATGTACATGTTAACAGCGAAAATCTACACCCTATTTTATAAGAAAATTCACTGCCTGATTCGGGTATTCCATGTTAAATTTCACGAAAAAAATAATATTGCACAAATCGAGAAGCGATTTTCCTTGAATTGCATAACAGGGATGAATTTCGCAAGTTAAATTAATGAGTGTATATATAAACTTGAATGGACTTTTGCTCTGTCAACCGACTTGGTGAGCCACAACTTTTGGCCGGGAAAATTTGAGGGCTCAAGTTGAGTGTAATTACATGCAGAATACACACTATTGCAATTCCACGTTAAATACTTCCTCCTCAATTGGTCGATTAGCCAATCAGCTTGCGTGAGTTATCCCTACTATGCGATTCCAGACCAAATCGGTCCGAAAACCATACTCTGAAGGGCCGCACATACCCTTATAGCCAATTGTGGGGGGTACACCCCCTCCCCGCCTCAAGCGAGCCATCTCATTTGAACTTTTCACCAGTTTGTATGAAATGTATTGAAAAGCTGACATCGAATCTTAAGGCAGCTCAGTAGAGTTCTTGTAATCAAAACCCAGATTATTTATTTTGGAATGTAATGACAAAACACAGAAAGAAAGCCACATCCAAGCTCCCTGCGGAATAGTACTATGGAGGCCTATGGATATGAATTATCTTAACAACATTTTTACCGAATAGTGTGACATAACTGGCAGTTTCATTGGTTTGGGTAATATTTTGTTTGCATTTCTGGGTACTAGAGTCAGTTGTGATCTCCGAGCAAAGAACTTGATCAAAATGGCCGCAAGTGTAGGCTACTAGTAGCCTCTTATTTTACAGAGAGTGGTGCAATCTATACAGCGCAGTTGCTCAGTTTCCATCTTATGAATCCTTGCCGCGTTAACCGAGCCTTTTGTTGACCCACTCGACGGATACGAACAAAATAATGTCATTTTCCTTTTTTTCATGAGAATAACAGGTCCATCGGTTTCAAATCCTTCAAAATCCTGTTTATATAAGTCTGTTTCTGTGAAGATTTTTGCGTGCCCACCGGTTTCATGCAATTCCTGCCCGGAAGGTTAGTTGAAACTCATAAATACAATTGGGAGAAACAGATGTGAGGGGTGCACACAACTCTCTGTTCTTAATTTCGGTTACTTCAGCCTAAAATTGTTCTTTTTATATGGTTTAATTTATGTACTGCATGTATTTAGCTGTTTAGAGGCCAACTGTACCTATTAGTTATCGGCGAGCGAGCTTCAGCCTTCAATCTTAACTTTTACTTAAAAATTTGTAGTCAATCTGTGCCTCGTTCTTGTAAAGTTGTTGCAGTGTGCGTGCAGCTCAGCGAGCACTAAATTGAAACCACGCGGCCATATATTGTTTCGGTCACTTTGAAGATAGCGGCCTCTTAACCAGCGAATACTTATATAACAGGGAGGCAGGCAGGGAGTGTTAGAGCTTTCTTTTCTCTTTTTTCATTTACAAGTGTAAACAATCTTATTTTAACCATTTTGTACTAATTTCAGCAACATATTGTACTTTTAAGTGTTAAAACACCGAGTTTCGTCCAATCAAGTGTCGAAGGATCTAAACGTTAAAGTGCTGGAAATATGTTTTTTGATAGAAGGCCATTCTAAAGCACCCATCAAATGCTTTTTTAAAACCTACAAAAAGCAGCAAACGTGGTTTGTTTGTGATAATCGGCGAAATTTATGATTCTTCAATAGTACGGATATCTGCCTTCAATATACCCTGTTTTATCACTATTTTATTACGTTTAGTAACAATTTCTTTAATCCTATTTGCTCAGTTTGTAAATATTTTATAGATCACAATTTAAAAGAGTAATTGGCCTGCAGTTTAACTTATCTTCTTAAGGAAAGATTAAGGAAATTACGCCGCTTTTTTGAATATCTGAATACGCACAGCTTACAGCTTTTATCGAAAACACTGATATTTCTAACCAAAATACTTTGTAGAATTCGCTTGGTAAGCCATCTGATCCAGGTGATTTTCCCTACTCCATTCATTTTACTACAATCAAACACTCTCCCACTGCCAACAGTCCTTCACAAGATATTTTTTTTATTATCTTCTCTTAACCCATCTGGTTTGAAATGTGGTCGGCAGTTTTTAAATTAGAGAAACAAAGTTTGCCATAGATTTACGTATTCTTTGAGAATTTCAAGGTCAGAGTTTAAGACTGAGCCAGCCTCATTTTTAAGTGGCTAGTAATATTTTCTTCTTGAAATGTCTATTTTCATTTGCAGGAAATACTGTTGAGCTTTCTTCTCCTTCATAATTACCACGTACATTTGATCTAACAATCGCTCCTTTGGTTCTATATTGAATAATTTCTTCAAGATCGCTCTGCGCAAGTTTCCAATTCACTAATTAAGGTGTATGATAGGTAATCTTGGGCAATTTTTACTTTCTAATTCTTTTTCGAGTAAGGTGTTTCGATCTTAGAGTGCTAGATTGCTAGAGTTTAAGGACGGAAGCTTATATTCACGATTTTGTAGTATGCTGTTTCACAAAATAGGGATCAGTCATTTTGCTTCAAATTTCCCTAAATTGTTTTACTATAGCTCTACAAAATGCTTGAAATACAAAGCTGTGCCTTTGGCAATTTGTTTTAACTTTTTAATAACATTAAGAAGCTGTGAGTATTCTGATATCAATAACAATTACTTTCAATTGGAGTATTCACGCGCGTAACTATAGACATGTATACAAGTCAGTTCTTCCGTTGCTAATTTTCTTATTTCCTTCTCTTGTGCAATTCATTTCATATTAAGTATTAAATACAGCTAAGCACGTTAAACCTATGTCAAACCTTTTGGAGAAAAATATTAAAAATAGACTATTATTATTTTGTAAAAAAATCATAAAAAGCCGGATTCCTTTTATAAATACAGAAAACAAAATGTATTGCTTACAAATGGAATAATAAATACATGATGAAACAGTGGTTGTTTTTCGGTAAATTTTGTCTCAAATTGCTAAGTCCTGGGTTCGTATTTTCTTCCATAGCATAAATAGTGCCGAAAAAAGTACATTTTTTTAAAACTTAAACTTGTGATTGTGTTTTATACGTTCGGTAGATCGAGGACGAAGCCCGCTTAAGCGCTTCCGTCGCATTTCTTCTTAGGTCGCTTGCCATTCGAACGACTGCTCCCCTGCTCGTGGATCCGACTGCTCAGTCCAAAACGCGAGAAATCGGCGAGTCGTGGCGGAAAAAAATAGACGCACGCGCCTTGTTCTTGCAACTCAGCTTTTTTGCTGGTAAAAGCAAAATATTGAAATATCAGGAGGTTCTGGTAAGTACTGAAATTGACCTTCCATTTCAACTTGCCAGAAGCAGTTCTTTAGTCGGCCGGCCAGACCGTTCAAGTGGAAGCAATCTTAACTTTTACTGAACTAAGAACAACTGTCAGTGTTTCGGAAAGCCCGAAAATGGATAAGTCACCATCCCCGTGGAACCATCAAAAACGCAGCGTTCTTGTCAAGTTTTTATTCCACACGCTTGGATCGGTAAGAGATGGCTTTGTTCTGAGTATGGGTTGCATTTTTTTGGAAAAATCCGAATCCGGATTCTGAATTTTTCGTTTCTTTAGAAAAATCCAAAACGGGATTGTAAATCCTATATGAATCCACACTCTACTAGGATTCAATGGATTGAATCTGAATCCCAAATTCTTGAGATTCGTGATCCTAGCGTTCTTTGAAAAAATATATGAAAAAAGTACATGTGGCAAGTGGTCTTCGCGCTAAAACATTGTAGAAAAGTTGCTAATTCTGATTGAACTTTTTAGTCATCTCCCATTTAATGGGAGTATAACTAATCCTTTTGTTGGAACACGATAAAGCAACTCGTTATACATTTCATAGTCATCACTCAATACTCATGCACTGGAAAACAAAGATAGACAAAATTGCCGCTATTGCACGCATGAAGAAGCGCGAAATCCGAAGAGCATGATGTGTCAGAAAGAATCACCTATAAAATCCCTTTTTGAATTTTTTGTTTCTTTCACAAAAAAGAATCCTTGTGATCCAACTCGAAAATCCAATCTTGGATTTTCCCATAGAAATGCACCCTAAGAAGCGCATTAAATGAACTTTTTCCGGCTGTCTAGACTGAGACGTCGTTTCGGTCGTATGGTTACTCAGCGACTCGGGTTAAATCGTCCCAGGCGAATAATTTTCATTTGAAATTGACCTGTTTAGCGAGGTTCGGCCGGATTATTTGCCCATACGACGCACTGGATAGGCGAACTCATGAACAAGTTAGCGTTGTCCAGCTTAATGGTTATAACTTCAAAGTATATATCTATAGATGGTGTACACGTCAATTTTCATTTCTTGATCAAAATAAAGATGAGATTTAGGTGGAGAGAAGGAATTTTGCCATGCAGTTTGACCCAACACACTTGTGAGCTGAGGTAAGCAAAAGATAGGGTTGAAACAAAAAGTATATATTTTTGCTGTCTCGGTCCATATAAAATAGTTTTTCGTGGCATTAAAAAACTAAGGGTGCATTTCTTTAGTAAAATCCAATATTAGATAACAAGGATTTGGGTTTTTTGTGAAAGAAACTAAAACTACAAAATCTTTCTATCACATCAGGCTCTTCGCGCCTATTTACGCCATGAAATGGAGGCACCTTTGTTTACCTTCAGTTTTCTAGTAAGTATCGAGCTTACAACGAGTTGCTTTATCGTATTCCAGAAGGAGTAGACATACACCTTCTAAAAGCGACTTGATTAAAAAGAATTGAAAAAGCAACTATTTCATGGTGCATGTAATCTTCCTTGAAGCTTTCGTTGCACCGCACTGATTTGGAGCGAAGACCACTTTTCCACAAGTACTTTATTCGAATTCTTTCTCAAAGAAATGCTAGGATTACGATTCCCCAGGACTTTTGATTTAAATTCAATTCACTGAATCCTGGTCAAATGCGGATTCATAATATTTATAAACCCTTTCGAATTTTCTTAAAGTAACAAAAATCCCATTTTGGATTTGAATTTTCCCATTATGAAATGATGCACTCTAATTATAGATAAATAAATACTGTTAAAATCAAACGTTGATGGGATTCGTGCTCAACCACCACGGATTGTCCGGCATGCAGCAGTCATACGTGCATGATCATGAGAGTTATAGAATTGCACACATTTTAGGTATCCTACTGATGATCAGTTACTGATATGTCTTTTATTTCAGGAACATGTAGTTGTGCGTTGAAATATAATATGAGAATGAGTGTCACTCGTCATGGGATTTTCTAAAAAAGTTTTCAAAATTTTCATTGCAAACAAACTACTCGGAGATTCTTTGAAATTTTGAAGCATCAAAAACCAAATTGCAAGAGTTAGTCCAATTAAAAAATATATATCTGTTTAGCGTCCACCCATGTCAAATTTTCCATTTTGTATTGATCAGACACCAGTTTGCATCGCCAAAAGAGTCATTTAGCATGCAACAATGGCCTTACGATTTCCGGAAAATCAGGTAAAACAAGTTGTAAGTAGAGATATTAATCGGGTCGAGCGAGACGCCAAGCAAGTAATCTTCTTTTAATATCTGTCCCATACCTGGCCTTATATAAATAATCACTCAACTCTTGCGAACCGATAAAACGCGCAAATAATCTCACCAACTTTCATCTAATTTTTTAATTTTCTTTTCTCGAGAGTGCATGAAAATGCGTAAGCCAGTTATAAAGGGAAATTACAAATGAGAGTTTAACCTCTCATATGCACTGATGAACCAAGATGAACAATCGGTCAGCACAGTGCCAGTGAACAAACTGCACAACAACAGCCGATTCCCATGACGAGAAACTCATTTGACATAAACTGACAGGTTCAGCCTTCCATTTTGCCTCCATTTACGACAAAAAAGTGAATTTAAAACTCTTTACATGCCTTAAACCTCTATTTAATAATCCGTTTTTCGTCAAATAAATGGAATCGAAATGTTTAATACGTATTTTATGGTCTAACGGCAAGTTGCAAAACAAGGAGTAGCTCCGGTTAATGTACGTTTTAAGAAAGTTTCAAGGTCAGAAGGTTAATAAAAAAGACTACTCTCTTTCTACATCCAACTTTGGAGCTGAATTGGGAACTATTATAGTCGGGCTCAGTTCAAATGGAAATTAGCATGTGTATACAATGTCACATTTATGTAATCAATCTTTTTTAAATGCAATCACGGACTGTAACACGTACATTTCAGTAGCTGGTCGGTTTGATGTAACAGTGAAGAAATAAATTATTCCACGATTTTGTACTGTCGCTGGCAAACCTCTTTCTCCTCAGCGTCAGGCATGTTCTTAGCATGTTCTAATATGTTGTATGGAAAAAGTTTATATGAAAAAAAGTGTATCGCGGTCAGTTCCTCATGCATTACCTAATTGGATGAGCAAACCGTTTTTTTCTGAAGTGTGCACGTTTAACTTAGCTTCTTCGTCTTCGAAATAGCGTTTTCTAGAAAGACACCATACATCTGTTATCAAAAACCCTTTGCGTTATTATTTCTTAGTTATTTCCAATGCGTAGTCACAGCGCAAATTGATTTTTTCTTGAGTGACACACACCATTGAAACGACTTTTCCGGACATTGGCTAATCCGAAATGACTATTTCGAGAAGGAAATTAACTGGTTTTGTTTCAAGAGGGATAATCGCACTAATGTCGGTTGTCTTTGGTGATAGTTAATATCTCGACCATGGGAACATTAAAGAAAAGCCGGAACCATTAACCAATAACCACTAATGATGTTTCAATAGTTTGTTAGCCATAACTTCTGTAATTCAGCTATGTTTTCTGCAGATGTTTTTGAACCATCAAAAAGGAAAGTTCGTTCACAGCGAAGAGAAGTTAGTGTCATCATTTTTTTAAAAAATGATTCCAGATGTTAAAGAATTAGCCAACGAACTTGAGGACGATATCTGAGACCCACTCAGTTACTCAGTTTGTGACAATGGCAATTAGAAAATTTCTGCTTCTTTTAATCTTCCACCTTGCTAAGGAAACCTCACAACTGAAAACAAACATGCTTCCTAAGATTGAAACCGAAATTTTTCAAGATGGAGATATAATACTTGGCGGTCTTTTTCCTGTTCATAAGTATAACAGCTCAGTACATGGATTTTGCGGTGGAATACGCGAACAAGCTTCGATTCAACGGGTCGAAGCTATGATCTACGCTATCGACCAAATCAACAAACAGCAAGATCTTTTACGAGGCGTAAAACTGGGCTACAAGATCCTGGATTACTGTACTAGTGATGTGATGGCCTTAAACCAAGCCGTTAAGTTCCTCCCACAGCATCCGTTTGCTAAACCTTCAACAGAAACCCCTTTCGTCAGTTGTCAAAGTGGAGAGAAAAGTCGCGCATGTATTCCAGCGGTCATTGGTGGCTACTCGAGTTATGTATCAATGCAAGTTGCAAGTCTCTTGAGGCTGTTTCAGATCCCCCAAGTCAGTTATGGTTCCACCAGCGCTCTCCTCAGCGACAAAACCAGGTTTCCCTATTTCTTTCGTACTGTACCCCCTGACCAGCTTCAGACGAAGGCTATCATTACTCTCTTGGTCAAATACAATGTCACCTTTATTCAGACCATCAACACGAAGGGCAGCTACGGAACTGAAGGTAAAAGCAGTTTTTTATACACTAAAACCGTATAAACAAGCATAAAATTACAATGGTTGAGCTAAAAGGTGATTTAATCTTAAGAGTAGAATTGCAACCATCTTTAGAGATATTTATAATTGCAGAAATCTCGGAATGTATATATCGAATAAGATAAAACAATATAGCCGTTAAAAATGTCATGGAAAGGTACTCCTGCCATGAACCAGCTAAAAATACTTTATATGTGTTTTCTGCTCATTAGTCAGAAAATTATATATTTTTTCAAGGACTTAAGTCACATTTAAATTGTGGTTGGCGGTAAAGGCGAAAAAGTGAAGTGGGCTAAGACAAACTAAATTTATACAAATATTGCCAGTAGGAAACAAAATCCCTTCAAATTCCCATTAACCTCTTTCGGGCGCTGGAGAAGAGAGAAGGACGACGTGGGTGAATCAAAGCACCGATTATGTCTGGAGGCCCTCCCGATTGTGAAAATCGGTTGCAATCTTGGTGTAAATATTATATATAAAGAAATCCAAACCACTCCTTTTTGATAAGGACGTCTTTACAAACCAAACGAAAATTCGCAAGTATGAAGTGAATGAACTCGCTATTAAAAATTTATAATGATCCGCTGCGATCGGCGATCAAAACTTAAGCTTATATATAGTTCTTAGCGAATTTTAACAATGTCAGTTGTTCGTTTTCTGATAAGAGCTACATCTTTGTTAATTTCAGAAATTATGCGTGGGAATGCTTTACTGACAGGATTGGATTTTTGGGCCGAGTCTTAATGTTCTTAAACATTTTTGGGATGTCACCCTAAAATGTTCTTACTATAACGATACTTAGTTAGTGCATTTATTTTCTTAAACATCCTCGGAGCATAAAGCTATAAAAAATTATATAAAAATTTTTTAAAAAACTGAAATTTTACGAGCTTCGATATTTGATATACAAGTATTAAACAAACTAAAGGAGCAAACAAGGAGCCGTGCAAATTGCCGGCTCTTGTAAGATCTTATTATAGTTGCAAACAATTTTGCGCTAGGGACCATTTACCAATTTCATGATGTGGCAAAAGAAGGTTCTCACTGAGCCATTTCTCAGCCTCGGGTATGTTCTTAGCATGTTCTTAAATTTTGGCCGATTTTCAGCCTGATGTTCTTATAAAAAAGGATCTTATGAGAAATGAGTGTATTAAAGGGCGTCATCACACAGTTGTCTAATTTCGCTCGGTTGAAAATTATCACGGTTTAAAAGCTTTTGATGGAAATATGACTTTCAAATTCCAGCAGCAACCAAAAAATAGTTTAATTATTGCTTTAAATGACATTTGAGCTAAGTTTCATATATAATTTTGAACTACGAATTCTTAGTAAAACTAAAAACATGAACATAGCGTAATGGCTGGTCTGTTCTTCCTTTTTTCAAATAATTGGTTTAAATTTGACTCTTGACTTCCGTTTCCAATGATAACTGAACTTGAAGTACTTTGCGAGAAACCTCGTTACTGTTTATAGGTGTTAAGACACGAGAGATATATTGTTATTAAATATAATTTCTTTGATTATTTATTTCAATAACAAAATATTTCCAGATTTGGGGTATTCCTTACACTCAAATATGGAAAGCGGTCAGTTTCGCTGGAACTCTCGCTCGGAATGCTCGTTGGCAATAATACTAACCTTAAAAAAACTAGTGCCGTTTTCAGACAGCTGATAATCGTACAAAAGTTCATTTACATGGTTTCAAGCCGATTTGACGTCAGATTGACCAAAATTTTTAAAGGCTCGGAAATTATGTTTCCGACTTTTTAAAATAACTAATTATAGATGGTTTTCTTGCAAACAAGAGAGCTGATTAATTTTCTAAGGAGATGATGTAATCATATGACTTTATTTCAGTTCGTGTTTAACATTTGGTTTCATTTTTAGCAACCTGTCACTTAATTTCTAAACCCGTGTTTGTTCTGCAACTCATTCAGTTATTTTAGTCTCATTCTTTTTGGTCCAGCAATAATTATTTCTCGTCACAATGCATGCATAAGTTGTTCATCTAGTTACACTCGATGGAAGTTAGTGAAGCAGGTGATCGCAGTCTTGGAAACGCTGACGACGTATTTTGAAATTTTGAAAGAAAGGTTTTGAAGGTTTCCCCCAAGATTTCAAGTTCATACAAGTGCAGCGATGCATGTTAGCCGTGTTTGAAGAAGCCTCTTCTTCCTGAATTCTGATCCGTCAGCACAGAGGCCCGTAATCTGGTTCACTGATAAATGGGAGGGTTCGTTTTTCATTTAAGCGAACCATTTGTTGTGTCGACGAGTTGCTGGGGGGTCCGGGACATGATCTCCAAGGAAAATTTGGAAAAATTGGCCATCTGAGACGCTTTATTATACATATCAAATTTTACTTAATAGTAATAACGCACGGGCTTTCCAAAGATTAATGGCCAAGCATTGAAGTAGAAAGTTTGAATACTTGACCGCCACGAAGTACAATTTTAAATTCTGATGACTTGTGTCCTGTGGTTCCTGGCACAAGAACAAATGTACAACTTGAAACAATTTCAATTTGAATACATTGGAACCCCAGTAGTACGGTCACTAAAAAAGAATTGGCTGTATATACTGGATTGGGTACAATTTCATGAATTACGGGAATAATAACAGTTATATCGCAATCAAAACGTTTTAAACGTTTCGATTGAACCGTCCGAAATTTCCCGCTATTTTAAAAATTCAAAAAACTATTGCTACAAGATTATTAACCGTTACTTACTTCCGCATTCTTCTTAGAATCTCGCCATCTACTATTGAGAATTTTCCCTGTTATATCTTGTATCTTAATGTTCATACCGCGACTATACGAATACCTAGTTTCTGGAGTACGGCAACAAACAAAATGCACGACAACATTCCGAATTTCAAACAAAATAGTGAAAGTTTAAAATTTTATTTCGAAGGTTTTGGCCAATTTATTAACTAGGATCACGTGCTTCGTATTATGGTTTTCACATGACTTCGTTGATCAGCATCCTCGGAGGCACCGGCGCGATCATCCCAGGAGGCACCGGAGCGATCTTCCTAGGAGGCGCGTGAGCAATCTTCCTAGGAGGCACCGGCGCGATCATCCTAGAAGGTACTGGTACGATCAGCAAAGGAGACACCGAAGCGATCATCCTAGCAGACACCGGCACGATCAGCAAAGGAGGCACCGGAGCGATTATCCTAGGAGAGACCGGAGTGATCATCCTAGGAGGCACCGGTGCGATTAGCAAAGGAGGCATCGGCAAGATCATCCTAGGAGGCACAGAAGCGATCATACTAGGAAACACCGGCACGATCAGCAAAGGAGGCACCGGCGAGATCATCCTAGGAGGCACAGAAGCGATCATACTAGGAAACACCGGCACGATCAGCAAAGGAGGCATCGGCGAGATCATCCTAGGAGGCACCGGAGTGATCATCCTCAGAGGCACCGGCCGGATCATCCTAGGAGGCGCCAAGCGAACCGAGCCTAAGATCTCAGGCTGAAGGCCAAACAGTGGTTAGAAAGGAACAGCTCGTTCCACCCCACATTTTTTTGCTCTTCTTTACGGTTTATCCCCGAGCTACCCCGGGTAGGTCTAACTGTACGAATCCCATATAGCCAAAAAAATGATCATGTGACTTGAAGCTAATTGAAATCTACCGTCGCTTAGGAAACAAGCTGCTAAATGTAATTACTTCTAAATGCCAGCGGGTTTTCAGTCATCCACAAGATATTTTAGTGTTCTACATTAATGCCGTGTTTTATGCTTCAGGTATAAAAGTGTTACTCAAAGAAGCGGAGCGGGTTGGAATATGCAGCGCACAGCAGATCGAACTGGATAGCGATTTAACTGACCAAGAGGAGTATGATCGTGTGATTGAAAAACTTCTCTCGCACTCCCGGGCAAGAGTGGTAGTGGTGTTCGCTTTGATTGACAACGCCCTGAATGTCCTCCGAGCCGCTAAGCGCCGAGGAGTGCCAGGAAAGTTCACGTGGGTTGGAAGCGATGGGTGGGGAGGCAATCTTGATGAGATAATAGGATTTGAAGATGTTGCACTTGGTTCAATAAACTTCAAACCTAATGGTGCTGTTGTACCTGGATTTAAAGATCACTTAAAGCAAGTCAGTAATCTAAATGATACTCGAGACATTTGGTTCACCGAGTTTGTTGAGCACAAACTACAGTGTTCACTGAGAAATACTACTTTAAAATTCTACAGGCGAAAATGTAAGAAGGAAATCATTTCAAGGTATACACTTTACAACTATCGTCAAGAAGACACCGTCCCGTTTGTTATTGATGCTGTATACACGGTGGCTCGGGGTTTGCACGATATGTTTGTTAAACATTGTCCCAAGAACCGGAATTTCAAGTTTTGCACCAATTTAAGCCATGACGGAAAGGAACTTTCAAAATACATCAGCAATGTGTCATTTTATGGCACTTCGGGTTCATTGATACGATTTGATGAAAATCACGATGTGTCCGGATTGTACCAAATATCGCGCCTGCAGCGAAAAGGTGAAGCGAAAAAGGGCTTCGAATACGCCACAGTGGGGGAATGGAAACACGGAGAAATGAACTTGTTGACCAATGATCCAGCGCTGATCCCAGAGACGAGATGCAGTGATCCTTGTGACGAGGGACAGAAACATGTTCAGCTAGTTGATAAATGCTGCTGGTACTGTCAGTCATGTAAGAAACACGAAATACTTGTAAATAACACGTGCGTCCCCTGCACCTTGGGGTACACCCCAAGGAGAAAGGAGGTGCGCTGTGTTAAAGAAGCGGTCATTTATTTGTCCCACAAGGATGCTCACGTAATTACTCTAATCGTGCTTTCAGGCTTAGGATTCGTCACAACTCTAGCTTGTGCCGTATTCTATATTTATCATAGAGCTAACCCCTTTATCAAAGCCAGTAGTCGTCAATTCACCAGTATCATGTTTGTCGGGATAGCTTTATGTTTCTTGATAACCCCTACGTTTGTTCTCAAACCCATGCCTCTCACTTGTTATTTGCAGCAGATAGGGCCTGGTATCAGTTTTACGCTTTGTTACGCACCCTTGGCCTTGAAAACCAACAGAATCTATTTATTGTTTAAGTTTTCTTTCCGACGCCGGTTGCAAATCGTCAAACCAATTTCACAGATGGCTGTGACTATAGCGCTGATCAGCTGCCAAGTGGCACTTGAACTGTTCTCCACAATGCAAGATCCTCCCACAGTCGCCGTTAGGTACCCAGCCAATACTAGCCCTGTTCTCCAATGTATTCACTCTCGCTTCCGTCCTTTGATATCCTATATCTTTAACGGGGCACTGGTGGCGTTCTCAACGTTCTACGCCTACAAGACCCGCCATCTTCCGGAAAATTTTAATGAGACGAAGTGCATCCTTGGAGCGATGTACGTGACATGCATATCTTGGGCCATTCTTGTGCCGTTAGCTTTCGCACTCAAAAGTCCGAATCTCCAAAGCAACTTTATTTTGTGTTGTTCAGTTTGCTTAAGTGCTTTCGCGGCGCTAGGAGGGCTTTTAATCCCTAAAGTTGTTAGCGTTTCTAAGGAGCATTTGTCCCTAGGACGGCAAGGAAGCACCAAAGATTCTTTTTACCTCAGGAAAACGGTTTACGTGATGCAGCCACGACTGCTGCGAAGCGACACGGTGCATACGAGTGTTGTGGATGCAGATGACACCAAGAAGGACGAAGTGCCAAATGCTAACGGCACACAAGACAAGCTCGGGGCTTCAAAGACTGCAGCAGAAAAACGGGGTAAGCAAAAGAAAAAAAAGTCGAGAAGCAAGTGTAAGTGCGGAAAAGGGACGAAGGGCAACTTAAGAAGCTTGTCTATGTAATCATAATAAGGACATGCGGCGTCATTTGCAATGGCAAGGAAAGTGAAATACATTTGCCTTTTGATAGGTTATGATGCCAAAACTGAAGAGACTACATTTATGAAAACTGCCGGGTAACCGTGAGCCTGCCATGAAATCAAATCAACTCTCTTAGGTCAGAGGAAAGACTTGTGTTTGCCTGTTGTAGTACGCTAATTGAATGAAATGCCATTTAGATTCGTATCTATTTTTATCGAATACATAAACCGATGTTTTGGTATTTTTCAAAACCTGGATCGGTTCATCGAATCGGATCATCGAATGGGATTGGATCATCGGATCGGATCGGATCGGATAAGAAAAAATAAAAAAGTTAAAAGAAATTATTTGTGAAATTAGCCAATTAGGTAATTCGTGCAGCACTTATTTTCTCACAATCCCTTACCTGCCAGGAAAACGTATTAGTCGATCGTAAATACGCCAAATCATATGTTTCCACAGCCGCAAATCAAATATAAAGTATTCAATTTCAAACAATGAAACAAGGCTTGGAAGATTTAAATCAGAGACATCATCGGAACATCACCGAGAATAGCTAGGGGTCCAAAGTCACATCACCGAGAGTAGGGGCCCAAGGTCACATCACCGAGAGTAGGGGTCCAATGTCACATCACCGAGAGTAGGGGTCCAAAGTCACATCACCGAGAGTAGGGGTCCAAAGTCACACCACCGAGAGTAGGGGTCCAAAGTCACATCACCGAGAGTAGGGGTCCAAAGTCACATCACCGAGACTAGGGGCCCAAATTCACATCACCGAGAGTAGGGGTCCAAAGTCATAGAGTGAAAGGAAAATATACGGATTTAGTCCAAAAATTGGGAGGGAGGGGGAGGGGTTGGTTGCACTTCAGGTCCAAGTTGTAACTCTAAAGTTTAGTTATCAGTAGGGACTGATCCATTCGTGTTTAGTAGCAGTAAGAAGCGGTTGGAAAATTGAGCGGGTCTGAAGAGTACCAAAAGAAAATTAAATAAAAACGCCTAATAATGAAAATTTAATAACATAAAAGAAATGTGATTAAGCTGTAGCGTCGGTGCTTTCTTTCTTTTGTATGTTTATCAGTTCGGGAGGAGTTTATTTATTTGTTTACAATTTATTATTTTTTATAATCCGATGATCAGATCTAATCCGATCCGATCCGATCCGATCCGATCCTGATTTTGGTTACATCGCTGATGTTTAGCATGGCAGAAAAAGGATACCATGTTCATTTCGTTTCTGCTGTATGACACAATGTAGGTACACTTAAACATCAAAACATAATCAATTTTTGTATTATAAATCATCAGTACGATCCCTAGAATGTGTAATTCTGCAAGTGGCTTCTCTTCAATAATCTCAAACCATTGCTACGCGAAGCCTCTTGGAACTAATAATATTTAATCACAAAAGACAACGACATGGCAATGTAAATGACGATAGCGACAACAGTAAAATGACAATGATAGTCGTGGTAATACTATTAAGATTGTCACTCAATGTGATTTTCACGCATTTAGACTGTCATGCATTTAGAACGTGGCCCATTGTATTTGTTTTAAAGTAATGATAATGACAATAATAATGGTGAATGTAACTACAATTTTGATATCTATTATATTAATTCATAATAAGGGGCGACCATTTAACTTTTGAGGGGGGAGGGGTAAGCTGGAAGTTTTTCCAAGGCATTTGGCTTGCAAGAATGTTTTTTGACATGTAGAATATATAGGACCTATTGTTGCAGGAATGCTTTTTGGGGCATTGTGCTGTCGCAGTTTTAAAGCGTGGTATTTGAAGCCGGTCTCTATTTCAGGTTACTCGTTCATAATTTCGAGCAAAGATGTTTGCAGGTACAGTTGTTTGCACACTTGAAGCCATCACAGTTATCTCTCTGTTGCAATAACTGATTGACAGGAAACCTGCAGGAGCGGAGTCACATGGTCATACTTTCCGGAGCCAGTACTTAGTGACCGTGCACGTGAAGTTTTGAACTAGCTGCAATTTCTTATTATAAATAGCTGTATAAAGAACATCTGGTGATTCCACTTACATGCTGGGGGCTCTCTTTGAAGAGAACTCACAATGAAAAATGATAATACTGGTGATTCCACTTACATGCTGGGGGCTCTCTTTGAAGAGAACTCACAATGAAAAATGATAATACTGGTGATTCCA
>JANSTR010183705.1:0-16004 GCA_025434805.1 Antipathozoanthus remengesaui | reverse complement strand
ATATTCACAGGTACGTTTTATAATCAAAATGTTAGCAAATTTAAGGCCTAAAGACACTTAAATTCATGATAGGAAAACGAATAGATGCAATTTTAAATTTCGTTGTTTGTTCAAATGCCCGGCCCTCACCCTCCCTTTGGTTCAAATTCCCGGCCCCCGGGCACTTCCTAAAGTCAAATTCCCGGCCCCCGGGAAAAGACTGCTGTCAAATGCCCGGGGGTTGCCCGGGGGGGGGATGTTGAAGCTTCGAATTGATCGATACATTACATGCAACTTTAACAAGGCTTAGTTTTTTTGTATGAGATTGAGTGCGTGACTCTGCTCTGGCTTTGAACAACGTCTCATGCGTGGCATACATGTATCATATTGTACTGATCACCAATTCGTTATTTGTATCTTGCTCTGAAACGATACCTGCGTTTTTCTTTTGCATTTTAATATCGTTTTCAGCTTGGAGGATATTATATACACTTAATAACTGTTCGCGAGGGAAACATTGTTTTGTTTCCCGAGTATCTCGACATAGAAATTCGAGGGAAACAAAACAGATGTTTCCCTCGCGAACAGTCATTCATAAGTGTTTTATTATATAACATAAACAAAATAAACTACAATTATTAAAAAAAAAATTTATCCCGACAGCACTGTTCACCGGCTGGTCAACAATTTTCGAGATGTTGACCAGCCGCGTAACATTTCATTTGAACTACATGTAGTCCACGTGACCTCGATTTAGCCAATGAGAGCGCGAATTCGAGTCGAAAACACACTTGCTTAATCATAGTTATTACGATTTCCTCAAGTGTCATTGGTGCATAAATTGCTGTATTTTCACTAATTAATCTGCAAAATTGTAAGTGGACATCGTGTTCGGACATTGGGCTGTAATCGGACACCTGTAATCGGTCAGTTTTTTGAGCCAATCATTTTAACTTTTTTCAGCTAAATCCACCAATCACAACATAGATTACAATCACTATAGCAACTTTTAAACAACTTACTTTTCAATGCAGGGACCTTTTCCAAAATGGAGGAATTTGTAACCAATGTATCTACAGAAGATATTTTCCCCAATGAAAATTTTCAATTCGCACTTCTTTGTTTTTGGGAAATTATAATGAATACGATTAATTGGTAACAGGACTTCATGTCATCCAATTCAGTCTGTAATCATACTCGTGATTAACAAATCGGACTCCCGCTTCGCGGTTGTCTGATTTTGTTAATCACTCGTATAATTACAGACCAAATTGGACTCCACTCAGTCCTATTACCAATTTGTATATAACAATAAAACATATGCCATATGGTTGAATATGCTACACTCATGTTGTGTTTTGTTGTGAGTCATACCAGATTGTATCATATATGATTTCTGTATTTCTATTTACTTATGATTCATTTGCTTCCATCTTTGTGATGATTCTTGCAAATCTATCATTTGTTACTGATATGAGTTTGTTGCGTGATTCCTTTTTGAGAGTGACTATTGAAAATCTGAAATTGATTCCATTGATATGTATTTGATCGTCACCTCTTGTTCTTTATACATGTAAATGATATTATCATATTAATTCATAATTAATGTGTGAGTCGTATCCAAAGGCAAGCATATTTCCCCCCCCCGTCCCTCCTAATACAAACCATCTTGTATTAACAGTAACAAATGGCTTTATTGGCATGACCTAACATGTTTACATATTGCCAAAAAATGTTTTACAAATATACGAGAAAACAAACTGTAACAGTGTTAACAATAGCGGATATAAACTAGTCATAAATGATCAACTTATGGGGCCAATAATGATTTCCTTTTCTTGAAGCACTTGTTTATAAATTGCATGAGATAAAATAATGTGGATTTTGATTTAATCAAAAAAATATTTTCAATGAAAGTATGTTTGCCATTTTGCATGCTTACAATTATAATATATAATTATGTAGATTTTTCAAGTTTTCAAAAAATATTTTTCTGAAACTATTGCAGAGAGTGCATTAAGAGAAAATCAGATGGTATTTATCTTCTATCTCCTTTTTATCACAAAAATCACAATTCTATTTTTGGTTTTTGACATTTTTTAAAAATTGATTAATTTACCAGCCCAGGAATTATTTACTTTGTTCAGTTGCTCCATTATCAGGAGTGGGTAGAGTACAGGGGCCCAGAAACCACACAACCACAATAGGAATCATACAGTACCATATTAAAATTTATCAAAATTGATGAATACTGCAAACTACTTGTCTTGGAAAACTGCAATTATACTGCATAGTACAGTAATTAATATAGTAATTTCTACAAAACTCCTAATCTCATCCCTCGGGACGAGATTACAAAACTAAATCATTTATATTCATTATATTCTAAGAACCATATTGGGAACTTACTCAAAGTCAGTTTCATATTCTTTTATACTTTTAAAACTCTATAGCAAAGATGCAATGTCTCAAAACATGAAGGCAGATCCAGTCACTTTGCATGGTTTACAAATGCATGAATGGATAAGGACTAGAATATTTAAGAAACTTTTTCAATATTTTATCAGTTAACTACAATTTGAGGGGAAGCAGAACGAGATTGTGTGACTCCCAAATTTTAATTTAGAATATAAACATAAATCATGGTCTTTTTTAACCACAAAACTTTGGAACACAATACCGCCCCTAATCAGAGAAAGCGATAGCCTTGCCAAATTTTAAAAAGCACTAAACGTACATATGGGAAAAGCTGAATGAAAATATTCACATATTTGTAAATGAATTTTTAAACAGAATTATCAGGGTTCTCATTAGAAGCCGGGTACCGGTACCAGTGTACTTTGACCATTGTACCCGTGTACTTGATGTGAACATGAACACTTAAAACTTTCAAAGAGTTGACGGTAGAACGTATTTTGGACGAGGTGGAGAGGGTGGTTCAATCTAATCGAAATTTGGTGTTGGACAGCAGTTTTAAAATCAATGTGGTGTGGAGCCGATTCGACGGGGTTGTGCGGTGCTGGAAAGTCGAAGCGCATACCGGGGACGGGAATGAATGTGGAGAAGTTTTGGAGAATAAGCGTTTGATTATACAAGTGGATAAGGACAAGATGCGTGGGTCGGTCGCGAGAAAAATGACGAAACTCGTCGGAATTACGATAATGTGAAACGTGCTTGGGGAGCGGCGCAGAAAAAGAAAACGATGTCGAAAGGCGGGGGTGTCTTGTGAATCGGATTGTGGAATCGTAGAGGTGAAGAAATTCGAAAAGTATCTTAATCGGGGTAGTGACTTGGCCGAATATAGTATAGTGGTGTTTAGTATGCGTAGGTTTTACGAGCCGGTGTATCGCGGGTGCGATTTGAAGGCGCCTAATCAGATCAAGTTATTGCTGAGCGACAACCACTTCAACTTGATCACCAAACCGAATGCGTTTTTTTGGCAAATCGTACTTTTGCACGAAGTGTTTGCGTGCTTACGATTCTAAAGTAAAACAAAGGTATTTGAACGTGTGTAAAAAATGTAACCACCTTGACTGTCGTGCGCCGAGCGATGTGGAGCAGGGAATGCTGATCGAGTGCTCGTCGTCTCACCGGCTATTCTACAATATGGACTGTCTCCGCATGCACAAGGTGAACAACAAGAAAGGTAGCTCGGCTTGCTATACGCACAAGCGCTGCAAAACGTGCAATAAAGAATACACGATCCAAAATCCCGACAAACCGCATGTCTGCTACACCAAATTCTGCACGAACTGCGATCGGCGCGTGCAGTGGAAACACAAGTGTTACATTCAAACCTTGGGCAAACAAAAACAGAAAAAGAAACGTAGACAGGCGACGCGCATAGATGATGACAATGAGTTTTCTTCTTCTTCTTCCGATTCCGGTCCTGACACGTCTGAAGACGAGTTTTTCCTAAATGAGGAGGTCGAAGTAGAGAGCGATGAGGGAGAAGAGAAAATGCGCGATCTGATTTTCTTCGACTACAAGTGCATGCAGGAGACCGGGTTGCACGTGCCGAATCTGATCGTGGCGCAGGACGAGTACGACGAGGAGTACGTGTTTTACGAGGACCGGGCGAATCACGAGTTTTGCGCGTGGCTGTTCGAGACCGAGAGAGATCCGACGACCGTGTTGGCGCACAATTTCGGCGGTTACGACGGCGAGTTCATCATGAACTGGTTGCTCAATCGAGGGGTGAAGTGTTCGCCGCTCATGAACGGCGGTAAGATTCTGTCTCTGGAGGCGGGAAACGTGCGGTTCATAGACAGTTTGAATTTTCTCTCCATGCCACTCGCAGCCATGTATAAGACTTTCGGCATCACCGAATTGAAAAAGGGTTACTTTCCGCACTTTTTCAACACGGCGGTGAATCAGCACTACGTGGGTCTGAATGAAGGCAGAGGCGAAATTCTTGGAGTGGCACGCGCGCATTAATGCTTCGAACTATGTGTTTGATTTTCAGCAAGAGTTCTCGAATATTGTTGATCGGATGTGGACATCTTGCGGCGGTGCTATTTGCAGTTTCGTAAAGATTTCGTGCAGCTCAACGGGTTGGATCCGTTCAATTCCATCACCATCGCCTCGGCGTGCATGCGCGTGTTCCGCACGAAAACCATTGGTCAGATGCCGTTCGGTGGTTACCGTTCGGGCGCCGTTCAGTCGCACAAGGCGTACGAGTGGTTGGCGTGCCAAGAGAAGAAGAGAAACATCGTCATTCGCACGGGCTGCAATCACCTCGAAGCCAAAATGCGCGTATGGGTCTACAACGTAGACGGGTACCACGCCGAGACGAAAACGGTTTTCGAATTCAATGGGTGTCTTTATCACGTTTGCCGCACCTGCTACAAGAATCCCGAGACGAAAAATCCGGCGAATTTAATAAGCATGGGCAAATTGTATGAGACGACCGCCAAGAAGAAACAGAAGATCGTGGAGAGGGGATATCGAGTGCGAGCAGATGAAACGTGTCGATGTCGAAGTAAGCGATTTCATGAACGGGTACGACGAAGTGTTGCCGTTGCACGAGCGAGAAGGCATGTTCGGCGGGCGCACGAATGTTGTCAAATTGTATCACAAGGCAGATCTTGAGCGTGGTGAGTAGATTCACTATAACGACGTTATGCCCCTCTATCCGTTCATCAACATGACGGGCAAGTACCCCATTGGTCATCCGGTCATCTACACTTCGGATTTCCCGCCCGTACTCGAGGTCTTTGG
Organism: Antipathozoanthus remengesaui; assembly: GCA_025434805.1. Classification (NCBI taxonomy): domain Eukaryota; kingdom Metazoa; phylum Cnidaria; class Anthozoa; order Zoantharia; family Parazoanthidae; genus Antipathozoanthus; species Antipathozoanthus remengesaui. Next base: position 10,805 of record JANSTR010183705.1, on the reverse strand, counting down.
TCTGGTCAAGTGCACTATCCTCGCGCCCATCCCGTGCTCCCCTGGAAGTTTCACAATAAACTGATGTTCGCCCTCTGCAGGACCTGCGCCGAACAGCTCGAACAGAGTCAGTGCAATCACACTGAGGCGGCCCGATGGTTCACGGGCGTGTGGTACACTCCAGAACTGCACAAAGCCCTAGAGGTAGGTTATGTGATTGTGAAGATCCACGAAATGTGACATTGGAAGAAGTACTCGACCGAAGTGTTTAAGGAGTACGTGAAATGTTTTATGAAATTGAAGCAGGAGACGTCCGGATGGCCGAGCCATTACACGACCGAAAAGAGCAGGATGGCGTACGTGCGTGATTACCGTCGCCACCGGGGCATCGATTTGGACCCGTTGTTTATCGTCCACAACCCGGGCATTCGAAGCCTGGCCAAACTGATGCTCAATTCGCTGTGGGGCAAGTTTGCGCAGAACCCGCGTAAGGACCGTTTGCAGTACTGTTACGAGGTGTCCGAGTTCTACGACATTCTCTTCGACGACCGGTACATCGTCACAAATGTGATGTTCTTCAATGTGGATGTGGCGTACGTAGTGTAGTGTGAGAAGAAAGAGTTTGTAGAAGAGCTTCCCAACGCCAACGTCATCTATGGTGGTTTTACCACGAGTCAAGCGCGTCTTCATCTCTACAGTCTGATTGAACAACTCGGCGAATGCGTGCTCTACTTCGACACCTACAGCGTCATCTACACGTCTCTGCCGAGAGAACCCACGTTGCAGCTCGGCGATTACCTCGGAGCCCTGACGAACGAACGCTGCACAGTCCGGTGGTGAAGAAATTCAAGAGGAGTCGCGTCTTCGCTAACGGAATCGACGAACAGTGGCAGCCGATCTCGTCGACATGCAATTCTGTTCTCGAGTGAATAAGGGGTACAAGTATCTGCTGACGGTCATAGACGTGCTTTCGAAGTATGCGTGGGCCTTACCTTTGACATCGAAGACGGGGGACAGTCTGATTGAGGGGTTTCAAAAGGTGTTTTCGAGCGACGGCAGAAAACCGAAGCGGTTGCAGATCGATGTGGTCACGAAATTTCTCAACGCGAAACTTCAAGCGTTCTTGCGCAAGAACGGCGTGCACCATTTCGTCACCTACAACAAGACCAAGGCGCAAATCGCCAAACGGTTTAATCGCTCGCTCAAAGAGAAGATGTGGCGGTATTTTCAGCACGCGCAAACGCGAAAGTATTTCGATACTGGTCTACACGTACAATCATTCCTATCACCGTTCCATCAAGATGAAACCGGCCGACGTGAACGTGTGCAATGCGTAAATAGTGTGGCACATGCTTTACAACTCTCGCAGAAAGACGAAAAAAACAGGAATTTAAAGTGCGCGATTTGGTGCGCATCGTCAAGGCCAAAACGACCTTCGAGATGGAGTACGAACAGAATTGGACCAAAGAGACGTTCGAGGTGAGTCGCGTCTTAAAACACAAGAATCCCGTTCTGTATAAATTGAAAGAATACGATAGAGAAACACGTTTAGGGACGTTCTATGCCGAAGAATTGCAGAAGGTACAACAAGCCGACCGATTTCGCATCGAGAAGGTGATTCAATCACGAGGTAAAGGCAGAAACCGCAAAGTGTTTGTCAAGTGGAAAGAGTGACGCGAAAAGTATAACTCGTGGATCCCCTATCGACCTGTTCAATCGTCATTAGGGTTGTGAGCTAGCACGTTCTATGCCGAAGAATTGCAGAAGGTACAACAAGCCGACCGATTTCGCATCGAGAAGGTGGTTCGATCACGTGGTAAAGGCAGAAACCGCGAAGTGTTTGTCAAGTGGAAAGAGTGACGCGAAAAGTATAACTCGTGGATCCCCTATCGACCTGTTCAATTGTCATTAGGACTGCGAGCTAGCAAGATGATAGATGGTAAATATTTATTTTACATTCAATGTCCTAGCAACACTCCCGTGTTGGAGCGAACGGCACCGAATACGGCCTCGAAATTCATCATCCGCCTTCCAGAAACGGTGCACTTAGAAGGGTTATAGCACTGCGCTTTGGCCGAAGCTCAGATATCGTTTAACGTGGACACGCCGGTTAAAACGGTTTATTAAGCAAAAGGCGACCCGAGAAACTTTGCCATGATGTGAGTGCACACGTTTGAGCCAATCGACAAACGACCAAGCGCGCCTTGTATACCCATCACGAAAATTGGTATTGCTACGATCTGTTGGATCCCGATTTCTACGGTCGATCCTTACGGCTATCTCACCCCTCAAGACGTGCTGACCATGCTGTCGCGCTACCTCAAATTCAACGGTGAAGCCATTTTCAAATACGATTGACATAAAAATCAAATTAAAGAGATTGCAGAGGGGTAGGAAAATTGCTGGAAATACCGATGACGTCTGACAATGCCTCGAAATTGTGAGCAACCGGCAGTAAAAAGAAAGACTGGTATTTTTTTGAAAATAGAAATTATAAACCGTATGCGACTGCTGATCGCTTGAGACCGCTCTCCTATCGAGTGAGACACACGCATCTCAACCTCACTAAAATTAACAGTTCATCCCTGGTTACTGAGGATAAACCCGTTTTGTCCTTATTCAGTTCTGTGAGCAATCCCGATAGCATGCACGTTCGAGAAGGCATGTTTGACTGGTTTTCAGCCTTAAGTCAGAGAGAGAGGACCCTATTCGCCTAAAGAGGTCTTTCAAGCGCTGACGTTGTTTGTAAATGCCACTTTTGCGGGAAGAACAACGGTTGTGGGGTTCGATCATCGTGTTCAACCCTATCGAGCCGGTTTAATGATTACGACTAACTACGGACTAGGTTTACACAAAAAAAATGTGGAAATAATAAAAATTCCTCCAGAGTTTTACACGCCCCTCAATCCAGCAGAGGTCGAATTTACAAGTCCAACGATAAAAGCAGATCCGACAGCGTTTTCACCCAGTACAACGATTTTGTTCGCTTGCCAAAAATGTATGATAAAAGCGGAACTCCGATACGCATACGGACATAATTTCAAAAGGAAAAAATCAGTCAAAAAAAGGAAACCTCCTAAGCTCATTGACGCTTTTGATTTAATTTGAAAAAATGCCGAAGGCAGAGAGAAAGAGAGTGAGAGCGGAACCATACGGATCTACCGTAGAAAGTCAAGCTCAACCGAGACCGGCAAGGGTCAAATTGTCCAGCAATGAATTTGAAGTATTCACACTCCCTCCTGGAGAAAACAGCAAAGAAAAAACACCTACAGAAACATTACGCCTGTGAGGACGGGAACAAATCCCATCACGTTCACGTTTGGAGAATTTGACAATGATCTGATCACTTAATGCCTACCTAGAAACCTGTTTCAACTACCGGGAAGATGCAAAAGAATCTTATCTGGGGTTGGTGGGCTGGAGTGAAGATGTGGCCGACCAAATGGACAGTGTTCATCCGACTCAAACACGGGTCTGGCGCTGAGAGATGTACATGGTGCTGGTTCCAGGATGGTGATGGGAGTATCTATGCTTGCACCAACAAGGTGCTTCCACCCACAAGGTGCTTCCAATGATGGTGATCACAGTCCAGAACTGATTTTGACCAAATCAGAAATGCGTGTCTGTTACAAGAAACCCACCGATGACGTGTACCGCGCCTTGGTAACACAACACCAGCGAACGACGTGGAAACTGCCCTTGTCGCACACCAAGATAGAAAAGAACACCATACCTACAGGCATTCAAACCTGGCACGTCGATCACATCTTCCGAGGACAGATTGCTGAAGAACTGATTATCTGAGTGCAAGAACATGCTAGAGTAAACGGAACATACCCTACCAACCCCTATAAGATTACTCGTAATGGGGTCCGAAACGTGGAGCTGAAACTGAATGGCATTCTGTTGTTTGACAACAGGGACAAGTTAGACACAGTCAATGCTGCCCAACCTTACGTTAATTTCTTCCTCGAAGATGGCTCGCCAGCCTTGAAAGGACCAGGAATAGACATCTCTTAAACCGAGTTCAATGATGGGTACTACATCTACAGATTTGTCTCACACGCGAAAAGAACCCTCTCAATGGCATTAAAACAGCGCCTCTAGAAGGGAACCTTTCTTCGGACGTTACCTTTGAAGGAGCTACCGCTGGAGCCATGGATCTGTTTTGTAAAGGATCATTCCCCAGGTTGCTGGAAATAGATTTGGAAAGGAACACTATCTACCCGATGTAAAGGAGGAAGAAAAAACAGTCAAGAAAAAACGTTTTCCTAGAACTGTGTAAATGAAACAAAATAGAAAATTTGATTGATATTTGAGTGACTCATTTTGTGAATTATGTTGACCACTGTGGATATAGCGAAAACGGCAGAGAGAAATCCTATTTTATCCAAGTGTTAGGGTGGTATTTTTTAAGCGACCGTTTACCTAAAATGCATTTTGGGATTTGTAGCTAACACAGATGACGATACTAAAAGTGGAAGACATTGGGTGTGCTTCTATTTTCCCGAAAAAGAATATGTGATTGAATTTTTCGGCATGTATGGATTAGCTCCCAAGACGTACTTGCCCTTTTTTACTCAATTAATGAAACAGTGCAGTATACATGCAGAAAAGAAATTCAAGACAATTTCAAGGCTTGTTTTCTAAAGTGTGTGGAAGCTATGCTTTAGGATACATGCGAGTCACAGAAAAATCCATGAGGAGAGTTGTAGATCACGAGTTTTCCACAACCACGCATTTGAATGACACTTTCATAAAAGATTATGTGGATAAACATTTACCTAAACATTCCTATAATGCCTATTTTTATGCTGTTCAATGTACGAGAACTCGACATGAAAATCACAGACATTACATTACATGTGCCTTGTATAAATACGACCTCATTCCTCTGAACTGGTCAAAGATGGCAGACGTTTCATTGAAGGTTCCCTTCAACATGATGATTTTGGGTCCGAGTCAATCAGATAAGAGTACATTGTTGGAAAAAATGAGTCGCCACAAAATCACCATGTTGAACGGACGACAAATATCTTTGTGGATCAACATCAAACCACACCGGATTGTTATCGGCTTCAATCTAAAATCATACCGGGAGAAGGACCGAGGCAATGTCACATTTTAACAGGAACCACCCACAGTTCGTGATACTTTATTGAAAAAAAAATGCGAGCCGCCACAAAAAGAGAACAAGAGAACATATAAGAACAGGATGGTTTCCTTGGAAGTTGCCCGGACAGATTGAGAATGAAGTAAATGAAATGGAAGAAAAAACGAAGAGAAAAGATGTATGATGAAATATATAAAAGTCTACCATATTAAGAAAAGAGACTGGAGCTATTTTCTAAAAGTTTAACTGATGAAGTTTAATGCAATAACCCGCACAACGGCTTAAACATGGTTCGTTGCAGATCTCCTCGTGACGTGGATGAATATTTAGATAGAATGGATGATGCACCCGATGTGCCTACTTTAATGAGAGTAATGAATGCTGCCACTGTACAAAATATATTAAGAGAAGGAATAGCTTCACCTCGAAGAACTCAACCTGCACCCCAAAACGTTCCTAGAAGAACATCATTAAATGCACCATTAAATACGCCTCTACGAGCACCCCCAGGAAGAAGGAAACAAACGGGATTAGGAAAAGGTAAAAAAATCATTGAAAATGATGGCGTGACCAGAGTTGCAAAACAATTAGCTAGAACTGTTCGAAGAGCGACGAATTGTTATTTGTGACCAATTTCAAGGTTTGTTTTTTAAAGTGTGTGGGAGTTTTGTTTTAGGATATCTTTACAGCCCGCCGAAATCGCCGTAATTGTGGAGGTGGGGATGATGACAATAGGGTGCACAAAATGAATTCGATGAAAATAATGATGCAGATGATGAAAATTCAAATGATGAATATAATATGCCGTTCAGTTATTTCAAATCAAGACAAGGACAAATTCCCAATTCCATAATGGAACACCCACGGTGGTGGTGACCTATAAAGATTGAAACAAACCGAGCTTGTATAAAGCTTCAAGAAAAAAAGATTAAACAGAAGAGCGAGAAGTGCTGCTGCTGCTGCTGCTACAGGTAATAATAAAGACGTTGTCGACAGCGATAACGATGAAAAGGAAGACCAAGTAGAAGAATCATAAAAAAGAAAATTCTAAGAAAAAATGTTTTAATGAATTATGCAATAACACTTTTTCAATATGAGATAAAAAAATCCTAGGCGTCCGTGGCCTAAATGGGCTAAAAGAATGACATTGGATGTATTTTGAGCACAATCGACATGAATCCGCACGAGACGGAACATGTAGTAACTCTTCTTTCAAAAGAAGGGAGTGTACGTTCTGACAAGTTTACTACTTTTTTTGAAAGAACCTCTCGAATTAAATGGAGAATAAGAAGGTTCGGTAGAAGCGTGCGATTATTTGAGATTTGAGATTATTTGTTCTATTCTCCACATGTGTACTCAAAAAAGATCGATGTGGTCGAACTCAAAAGGGTAAGAAAAGTGGTGCACTTGCTCCGTAAAATAGAAGACACCATCAAAAGTATGCTTCCTAAAGAGATTAGACTGGAAACCGTTTTTTCCTATGACGACCACGGTCGGATAATTGTAGGAAGAGACTATCATGTGGGAGTGTCGAAAGAGGTTGCTATCAGTTTGGAATTGACCAACCCCGAATATAAAGAAAATATACTATGGTTCAATAAAGTCGCCTTCAGTGAAGAAAAACTGGAACAACCTCTCACATTGGAAATCGAAGAAAATCTCATTCAGCATGTGCACTTGTGCGCTGATTTCATTCGAGAACAACGGGTCGGTTCTCAAATGAAACAGATTCTCTACACCTCTCCAGCAAGTAAAAAGAAAAACGGACATGCACACTGCAAAAAAGAGAAGTTTCAAAAGAGTGAACAAGAATTAAATCAAGTCCATAACCGTTCAGTTGATTGGCACTCGAGGACAGTCGGTGGTAGACATGGACAGTAGCACCATGGTGATGGTGAGGTTCAGGCCGTGTCAAGGCAACGTTGAAAAATTCACCTTTGTCAAAAAACTCGGATCCAAAAAAAACAATCATGTATTTTAACAAGTACTTTATGTATTTCAAATAAGCAGTTTATGTATTCTTATAAAGATATATACAACTTATGGATTGTACAGTTGTACAATAGTCTTCGTAGGAAAAAGACATATAAAATATGGCGACACGTATGATTACTCAAGCACCTTTCTAACGAAGATTAATAAAGAACCGCAACAGGCGAACCATCAATCGATGATAAGGACAGCAACGGGGGAACAACTAAAAGCACTACAAGAGATAGTCTTGAATGCCATTGGCAACGATCGCGTCAAGAATATATAGCCATACTGAAAAACGTACTGACTAGAATTAAATAAGCCGGAAAGCACAAGTTTTTCAGATAATTTATTGATCGCAAGACCCCTCAGCAACGAGTAAGGAAATTGTTGAATCAACACGGAAACGGAATATTCGCCTCCGCTAGAAATTAGCACCGGTTGTTTTGAGAAACTTGAAATCTGTACCGGATTGTTGGCAATTTTCCTGGCACGATTATATAACTCATCATGACCACGATGGCCTTGGTTCCCTTAGAAAAAGAAGCACTCAACTTGCAACAGAAATTAGAGCTTTCACCAGAATTGAGAGCTTTAACGAAGATTAAAATAGCCCAACAGCGCATCATGAAAGATCGCAACGCTTGTTAAAAAGACTGAAAGTGAAAGAAAAAAATGAGAGAATTGTATAAAGAGGATGGTCAACCTACAATCAGACTGGCACGTCGTCAATTACCGAAAACACCCGACAGTCGGGATTTTATTAATTTACCCACGCCAGCCCCTTTGCGAGCACCTCCGACTTATTATTCATGAATTCCCAGACATTTTACAACGACCCCGCGTCGCGGAACCTCTTATTCGACCACTCTCAAGAAAACGTTGGCTCTGGCAAGACCCTCACCGGAACCGCCCAAAACTCCAAAAACAACTGATGATGAAAAAAAAAGAAAAGTGTCGTGGCTGATAGAACCAGAGCAATGTACCTTCAGGACTGGAGAAGATTTTTAAACGGTGAGTAACATTGAACGGTGAAAGTTGCCCAATCGATATCATTCTTTTGATTGCATGAGCAGAACTCCTAGAAGAAGAAAGAGAGGAAGAAAGAAGAGAGTCTCGCAGCTCGGGAAGGTTCAAGCAATATCGAAGGTAATTCTATTTTCTTTTGAAACAAATCGATTTATTATAATATGTCTTAATTTTTTCTAATATTTTTTTTATTTTTCAGCTAAAGAGGTAGAGGAATACCCGCAAGTGTTTTGAAAGCGGTTGCCAAAGCTGGAGCAGCTTCACTGGCAGGACTTGGAGTTCAACAAGCCTTCCGAAAATGAAACTGATAAACGAGATGGCCAAACAAAAAACTTTCTAAATTTTGTTGAAATCTCAAATATATACATCAAAACTAATTAAAAGTACCTAGAGGCTAAACAACTATGGAGGTGTAAATCTTTACTGTCCGACTTTTTCTCTGTCCTTGTGTTGCCACTATGGCGTACATTTACGGACAAAAATATTTCAAAATTCATACAAATTGAAGTTCAAAAATCCCATAATCACAATTTAAACTTCAAACCGTTCGTAAGTCAGTCTAAAAGACATAATTTCAACTGCAAATTTTAAAGAAATGACAACTTGAAGTTCAAATTATCCTCTTGAAATTCAATTCAACGTTTGATTATCAATTTACCGGTCGAAAGTGAAACATGATAATAATATTTCATTGTAGAAGGTCTGAATTCGAACGACCAAAATTTCAATTAGAAAGGAAGCGGAAATCAGAAAGACAAGAATCGATATACGGGAACTTTGTAACTGTGTTGTCGGTAGACGGTTTAGATGATCTACCACAGCCAAAGTTACAAGTTCCCGTATAATATTGATGCTTGTCTGATTTCCGGGTTCGGGTGTTCTTTGATCTCCTCTTCCTTTCTAATTAAAATTTTGATTATCAAATTGCCGTTCGAAAGCGCAACATGATAATTCGAACGACCAAAAATTCGAAAGGAAGCGGAGATCAGAGCACACCCGCACCGGAAATCAGACAAGAATCAATATTATACGGGAACTTGTAACTTTGGCGCCAATTCTTTTCCTCGTTTCTCGTCTCTGTATGTTCTAGATCCATCAAGAGAAAAATTTATTATGGACGAGTCTCGAGACTCTAGAACTATTCAAGAAATCGTAGGGCTGTGGTAGATCATCTAAACCGTCTACCGACAACACAGTTACAAAGTTCCCGTATATCGATCCTTGTCTTTCTGATTTCCGCTTCCTTTCTAATTGAAATTTTGGTCGTTCGAATTCAAACCTTACTTTGTAACTTTGGCGCCAGTTCTTTTCCTCGTTTCTTGTCTCTGTATATGTATGTTCTAGATCCATCAAGAGAAAAATTTATTATGGACGAGTCTCGAGGCCCTAGAACTATTCAAGAAATCGTTACCGACAACACAGTTACAAAATTCTTGTCTATTTCTGATTTTCGGTTCGGGTCTGCTCTGATTTCCGCGCTCTTCCTTTCGAATTGAATCAAATTCAAACCTTCTACAATGAAATATTATTATCATGTTTCGCTTTCGAACGGCAATTTTATTATCAAACGTTGACTTGAAATTCAAGAGGGTAATTTGAACTGGAAGTTGTCATTTTTTAATTTGCAGTTGAAGTTATGTCTGTTCGACTGACTTAAAAACGGTTTGAAGTTCAAATTGTGTCATTTCGACTTTTCGTTTTATCCAATTTCGACTTCAACTGATGGCATTTCAACATCGATTATGGGATTTTTGAGCTTCAATTTGTATGGATTTTGGAATATTTTTGTCCGTAAATGTACGCTATATGCCACCGGCTGGCTTTATATTGAACATTTAGTATTGTAAGGAACTAGTAAACACCTTATAATTTACTGAAGTATTCACAAATCATCATAATATCTATTCAAGTCCTAAACCACGGACATCTAAAATCTTATTATATAGACAGTGGTGTTTTACAGGGAAATACGCCATTCGTATATTTTCATTCGAAGTACATCCGGGACCTGAGTAGCATATTTTTCATCATCATATCACTTCGATGTTTTCCCGCTTGTTCTTGACGCGTTCCGTAGTTTATGTTTGTGGATGTGTCTATATAATAAAAAGAAAATTACACGTTGGCTTGAAGCTATGAAGTTTATTTTGGCGTGTTAAAGAATATTTCACTCGTTCGCTGCGCTCACTCGTTAAATATTTCCACCACTCGAAGATAAACTTTATATCTTCGCGGCACCGTGTAACATCCTATATAAATTTTAAGGAATATCCAGTTGATATAAAATTCAAATAGATTTATATTTTAACCATATATTATTCTTTTGGACATATCACTGTAGAAATATTCTTGGTAGAAAGATTATAAAGACGTTCTGAAGTCGGTTGATATTGGTTTCTGTATCCAGTAATAGCACTGCCAGGGCATTAGAGATTTAGAAAATGTCTTTTTGTACGTACGTAAATTTAAATCAAAATCCAATTTTTTTAGAACAAATTGTTCGTCTTCGGAATCTTGCTGGTTTATTGCTTGTATGTTTCTGAATTGTTACTTTTCGATGATTGGGGGAGCTACCCTGGGTGCCAGAGGTTTCTCACTCAGAGATGCGGACGAGCGAGCGCAAAACCTGAACGACCGTGAGGCCAGAGCGCTAGAGCCCGATCGCGAGGAAACCTCTGGTGTCAACGACGATTCCTCTGATCAAGCCGCC
>JANSTR010183594.1:0-16011 GCA_025434805.1 Antipathozoanthus remengesaui | reverse complement strand
CTCCCCGCTTATTAGGTTTTTAAAGATTTGCCAACCCCCCCGGTTATTCCAACCCCCCGGTTACTCCGACCCCCCGTTTATTCCGACCCCCCTCCTCGGTCGTTTATTTCCCTCCTACGGGACACTGTATCAATTTTGGTAACATTCTACCGTCAAAGTTTGACCTGATCAGCATTTTAAGTAAGCATGCAGACAATACAAATTAACGCAAAGAACGTATTTTGATTATCATTACAGCCATTCGCCTTTCCGTCCCCTTCTTTGGCCTCTCGTTACCTCACAATTTGTTTTAAGAGAAACGAAACAGAACAAAGCAACACAACACCACGAAAACTATGCGCCAAAAGCAAGAAAAGAAGCCAATTAATGAATGACCAAGTGTGCAGAATGGTAAATAAAGCAAGAAAAGAAGCCAATTAATGAATGACCAAGTGTGCAGAAAGGTAAATAAAGCAAGAAAAGAAGCCAATTAATGAATGACCAAGTGTGCAGAATGGTAAATAAAGGGAGCACGGTTCATGCAGGGTTTTAGTCATATCCTATGAAGGTTAGTATAATCGAGTAACAGCTTATACAAACAAGCGAGATATTATATTCCAATGATTACGCACCACAAACTTGTCATAGAGATGATACGTCAGCAACGGGTTGGGCAGCTCCCTGAAACAAACGAAACACGCTGAATCCTGAATCAACATCATAATGAATCACTAACAATCACAACACCATTACCCAAACAGAACATATGACGAGGTGCTTAATTTCCCTAATCATATAGCTTCCTTGTGAATAGGATGGAATAAAATTTGCTTTTCATCTTAGACAGTTTGCTGTGTTTGATCAACTGCTTATTCTCATAACCAAACACATATAGAATAGATAATGTAAGGAAATTATCCATTCTGAGGTAAATCGGGTTACGACGAAGCACACAAATGATTTTATGTACGACTATTGTTCTCCATTTGGTCTCCTAGTTACGCGCTTACGTGTGGTTGTGTTTGTCCATTGTAGGCGCGCATGCGCACAGAAGGGTGTCAACGAACTCACCTAAAGTACATCTTGAGAAGTGAGCTGACGCAGTGAATGTCGTGCAGATAACAATCCCTCGTTAGGTCGGGAGGATTCTCTCCATCAAACGCCAGCCTAAATACGCAACGACAGAGGTAAAAAACGTCTTGCACAGTTTGTGCTTTGAATACAGAATAATCACGAACCAAAGATAGATTCATAGTGCTTTGGTTTGCCTGGTCACTTTCAAAAGTGTCGGAACTTAAGTTCATCAAATACGACTATAAACGTATGCCAAAAATATTTCGGGTTCGAGTGACAACACTTTGAGGAAACCATCAGACCGTTAAAGATGGTGAATTAGTGGTTTGGACTACTCTTTCGAGTGTCTGCACTTGAAACCACCAGATACGAACATAAAACACAAAAAGTATTAACTCGGCTTCTAATCTTTGTTGAATCGTACAGCTTTAGGAAAACCATACCAAAGAATATTGATCGTGGTTTTGCCTTGTCGTCAAAGATCCAGTTACGACCAAGCGATTTGTGAACGTTTTATCTTACATCTTTATATCAACATTACAGTGCACCGATTCTGCGAACAATAATTTCTACACTCTTGGCGTAAGAAAATGGGAGAACATAGAAACCTAACCAACATTTAGAGAAGTCGATGAAACAAATTGAATTACCGGAACACTCGCAAACCATTCTTGAGTGCAAATAGATTTTGAACTGACTGAATATAAGCCATCAGAAGACGATAAAAACATGGCTGATAAACTGGCACCAGATCTCTCAAAGTGTCTGCACTGGACGCGGCCAAGACTCACCTGAGTTTCTGTATATTTGACGTCATCCCGGACAGCCGGTATACACCGTCCACTATCCCGTACTTTTCGATCACCTCACAGCACTTCTCCAGCACCAGTGGAACTAACAACAACACAAAACTTCACTATAAACTCTAATATCGCAAAACAACAAGATGTGAATCACAGCAATTATTACCACAACAATGAAGAAAGAGTCTAAAACTATTCTGGCTCAACGCCGCAGTATCAGGTACCAACTATGTCGCCAAGGCACGTTATAGAGATACAAACTGAACTAACTACAAACAATTCGCGCACAATTCGGCCTCATGCACTGAAACTATGGTAAGTTTGGTTTAGGATTACTTAGTATTAAATAATTTCTCGTTTGGACCAAGAAATGTTTTAAGGAATAAAGCTAACAACGAGCTACTGTTTAAAAGAATCATTGTTATTCTTACCCTCTCGCGACGTGTGTGCCAAGTGCTCGCCCAGGTCCCCACCAAACGTCCGCTCTCTGAAACAGACAAACCGCAAAAGGGTGAGAAAGAAACACAGTTATATCATCAAACCTACAGACTATGAGATCGGAATAACTATACTGATTCGAGATTTTACTTCCAATCGCTTTGAAACGTTATTCTTCACGGTCTGGCGTGGCTACAACAACGTACTTTGAGCGGCCTCAATTAATTAACACAATGAGAATCAAGAACTTTGAACTTTATTAAATCTTTAACGAGTGAGCCAATTTTAAAAATAAAGTCAATTTCAAAAGCGCCTTACATATGTGTTACGTGTACATTTTAAAAGCTTTCATTAAGTTTGTTTGGATTTAAAAGAAGCTGTGAGGCCAGACTGTAGTAAAACAAGAGAAGCGCTGTCCCCTGCTCCGCCGGGTATGGATTGTTTACAAGCACCAAGAAAGGATGGGAACTATTACGTTACGAGAGCGGTCAAAAGGTTATCCAGAAACTATAGGCGTTTTGACTGAATCAGTACCAAGAAAAAATTGGTTAAACTTCACGAAATGATCAGCTCCACTCAAGTTTGAATTCCTCGTGGAACAGTTTGGTTTAAGGAAGGGAGGGGAGAAGGGTAAAACTCAGATACCCCCATCGACTGAACTTACTTTAGTATTCCACTCTGAATTAACCGCGTTCTTGATGGTCGTGAAGACAGGAAGCTACGAAGAAAACTGATGATTTTACCACGCTTCTTTGCCACTGGGAAAACAAATACGAAAATAAGCATTAGAGTTACCCTTTATACTGCATGCAGCGGTATATATACACGTATACATGATGAATCTAGTGCAGACTGAAGTTGAGGTGAAGATGACGTGAGAATTGTAAATCAATAGTACGATGATGGCCATAACTGCTGCGCATGCGCAACCATGAGATATGGAACAAGCTATCTAGCCAATCAGAAGTCGCCATATATCCCAGTATTGCTATAACCCGCAGTTTTCTGTTTACATTTTATACTCGGTAGAGCTATTCGCATATAATAAGGCTGTACGTGAGAAAAGTATTGGAGGTGTAAGGCGCGAGGCGGTGTCAGTCGTATTTGCTGTGATAATTGAGACGGTTCGGTACTTTAAATTATTATTATTCAGTGGTCTGTGCTACTGTACGAAATATGACAAGTTTATAATGAACCTACCGGGTTTCATGTGTGTTGGTGAAGAAGTAGCCGGAATCGGGGACCGTGCAGCTTTATCGCCGATCACCTCCACGCACTGGCTGGGAAAGAACCCGACCTGAACAGAATAAAATATGAAATCTATTGTAAATGATACTGATTATAATCGCTAACCAGCCAGCCACAATAATATATTAAATTAGGTTCAAGATAATAAATCAATTTATAAGGTTTTGACAATTGTTTGGTTAGTGTAAATTAAACAGGTTTTCTATTGCTTGACATTAATATTTAAACTTAGGTTAAAATGGAATAACCGTGGAAAATCACGCTCTTCACACATTCACATCAACTTTACGTCTTTCAGTTGAAAATGAGTCGTGGATATTTCCAGCCGAATTGTCACAAATGAATATTGTGCTTAAACTATCAAACAAATTGTAACTTATTAATACACAATTTTATTGGTTGTCCAATGTTCAAAGTTTTTCAATTAAAGATTTTATTTAATTAAAACAAAAAATACATTTTTCTCGTCTATGATCATTTATGGTTCAGTTACCAGAGTGTTTCATATAACAGAGAAAAGTTTTGTTTTTTTATATTTTATAATTCCACATGACAGTAAATAGCACCAACCGCCAGGCGATCTTTGCGTCAGAATTTCTACGACAAACAAACAGCAAAATGCCGCCACGATAATATGGAAAACAATGAACAGAATAATATGGTTTCATATTTCAGAGAACAAACGATACAAACCTCATACGACTTTTTCCCTCGCCACCACAAACTCTCGTCAACTGGAGGCATATCAATGACGGATATAATATCCCCAACCTGACGACAGACAACACACGAATGTTTAATATCACTTCAGTGCTACAACTGCTTCCATTTCTATAGCTATGTGAAGTATTTTCTCACCAAGTTGGTATCGGAACGATAATCATCGTTAGAAAAAGCAAAATGCAATATTCAACGTGGACAGTTTCCAGATGTAACAATTAACAAGTCGTAACAAATTCAACAGAAAATTGCTAATATCATCAGTCGGGATCGGAGGCACTCAGTCCGTTTGCTGTGTTGTATGTGGCTCCGGGTTGAACTCGACCTCGCGACAACCGAGTTCAAGATATCCTGGGCCCGAACTCCAGACGCCAAGACGTGCATAGCCTCTACCTCTCCTAAGACGTGCACCCTTTTGAAAGTATAAGCTTTGTTGAGAAGAGAACACACTGAATGATTAATGAAAGCAGTATCTCTCAAGACGATGTTTGAAGTGTTGACTACAGAGAACTTCTGTCTAATATTAGACTAAACTCATATTTTAGCAGAGTTTACACAAGACGTTAATTGATACTACTGAAATAAAGGGTTATTACACATGTAATAAGGTGTATTATATACACTGTCTGTCGTAGAATCGCGAATCGCTTCACAGCATGACGCACTGTTTTATTAGCAATAACTGGCAATATTGTTTTAAATATTTTATTTGGTAATTGATAATAATTACATGATGTAAACATTATCGAGCGTCTTTGCAATGTGTTTGTACCAACAGATTGACCATTGGTCCAGCAACTAAACTTTATTTATTTGACAAAAGCAACGTAGTCACCTCTAGAATTTAAAAATAAATGTTAAACACATAAAACCAAAAGACGCATAAATTCCCTAGTCTAAAATTTAAATTAAGTTTTTCAAAAAGCTTATATTTACTGCGAGTTCGGCACAGAAGCGATCTTCACATTGATTTTGTTAACTGTATAGAGGATATCCACGTTCTGCCAGTAGCATGTTATAAAATGCCCCTTGAAAGAAACTCGCCACTAAATAAGAAATTCAAGTGAATACCTTTCACAATTCAAAATGAAACTCGATTTTCTAGTAGCAGAGCTAATTTGACCAATGAAGCCTTTTAGCTTGAAACAGATGCACTTGAACCATATAACAAAACATCTAACCGAGTTTGTGTGACTACACAAAGACGACTGTATGGAGTTAGTCACTTTTTGTTCCCGGACTTAAATAATATGCTACCTCTTTTTCTAAAACTCCCTTTTATTAAGAACTCGTCTCCTGGATCAGTTTCCTCTTGTACATATTGAATCAGAAGCCGTGCTGATCACCAGTAAATACTCCAACAAATAAGATGCAACTGGAATCGATTACTACTGCAGTACTGGAACACACTACAAAAACCATTGATCTACTTTTTCTTTGGATCGCATAAGAACAGAAACAACTGACTTATAACAGCCGGGGAGATAACCGTAATGAGCTGTGACAAACAAAAGCTGTTGAACGGGACTGAAATGGCGTAATCTATTGTCTTATACATTTTTGGCAGCAGAGATAGCTAGCATCACATGCAACAGAAAATGAAAACCACAGTCAAAAGCATCTCATCTAAAACAAACTATCACGTCAAATATCTGTGCTGGGCCGATATCAGTGGCGGAGCGGTGGACAGCAGTGACACAATAACAAATGGCAATTAACGTTGATTCATTATATATTCACTCCCTGAAGGGTCATTGCATTATATTCACCCCCTGAAGGGGTATTACCGAAAACTGACTATATGTTGTCAGTATTTAAAATTTTATATACCAAACAAACGCGATCTTTCCTGAGAACATCTACGTACGTGTTTCGTGAACAAGTACTGAACATTTCTAATTATTCCGACACTCAGTCAATCGCAAATGAAACTTCCTTCACAAACACAAACGGAGGAACACGAGCCACATAACTCACATTCCCAACACTTGAAGCAGATATTAGCAGTAGTAAGTGCATCTATTGTTTGCTACAAATGTCAGTGCTTCTCTTGACCCCCGTCCAGATGCTGCCAAACACGATTTTACAAAAAAACGAAGGATGTCTCAATTCTTGAACCGCTGAGGCTGTCGATCTGCACATGCTATGACCATTCATTTTATTCATCTTAAAAAGTAATAACAATTTGTGTCAACAATTCTTTGGGGTTTTTGTAAGATTAAAATTTTGATGCCTCAGTGATACCGTAGCAGGGCAAGAAATTTCTACTATAACACCTCAGTTTCAGTTTCCATCACACTTGCTCTGGGTGTCATCGCTAAATGATATTACACAATTTCGTGTTAACAAGAAAAAACAATAATCGCTTCTAATAGCCACATGTATATCTACACATAAAAATATTTTAAAACAGAAAACAAATATGTTTACATGTACCTCATCTTCAGTGGTAATGGATCGCCAACGTCGACGATCAAAAGAGCCAAAACAAGCCAGTCTGAAGGCTTGATGACAAGGAACATCAGAAAATCAGTCTCCTTTTTTAAAGCTCCGCGTTTGCAGGTATGCACGTTGTTTTGTCTGGACTTCCATCAACACAACTCAGACACTGAGGACTCCCGATTCAAAATCCTAATGGTAGACGGCCGATTGTAGCTGTTGATAATCACGGGAAGTCGAACTGTCTCAACGACCAAAAACTTTGGCAAGTGTCACCAAAGCAGATCTCTCCGTCAACAGACACAAACTGGCCGTAGCTCAATCAGTTCCTAATTGTGATGGCTCTCAACTGGTTCCAGACCACCACTCACATCATGCATTGCCGTTCACGAAATATCACCGAAGCTTCGAATGAAACCTAATTTTCTCTCCTTCTAATTCACACTCAGCGAGTCGAGTTAATTAATTTCACTGAAGCGCTGACTGAAGTTCAGCAAGAGCGACTACTAGAGGGAAACTCTTTCCGGATTATCACTGCAGTCCAATATGACATGCTAAGTCAAATCGTGTATCTGAATAATCGATATCGGCCACACAGACTGATCAACATCACAAGCGCACTTCGCGCTGTTCGAGATGAACTCATAAAAACCACGTCCAAAGGTAATTTAAACACTAACTGAAGTCTTCTGATTCCTCATCACATTATTATTAGAACGCCTTAAAGTAACCCTCGTATCCAAAACGTTCACAAAATTAACAACATAAACGCATGCCAACATGTAAATGCCGATATCTGTCAACATGTGGAAAACAATAGTATGTCACGCAACAAGTACGCCTAACACAGTTACAAGTTCATCACGCTATTCACACTGACCTAAAGCACAAAGTCACAGGCCGTCACGCCACATGCACGTGTAGTAGGCAATTACAAGTTAATCATGCTACCCACAAATGCACTGACACAATTTTTTACGGCACGTGTACTTGTAGGAAACATGCGAATGTATGTCACGCTATTCACAAGTACAGTTCACAATTTGTCACGGCATTGTGTAACATTCACTTGTTTCCTTATGTCACGCTATTCACAAGTACAGTTCACAATTTGTCACGGCATTGTGTAACATTCACTTGTAGGAAACAGGTGAATGTATGTCACGCTATTCAGAAGTACAGTTCACAATTTGTCACGGCATTGTGTAACATTCACTTGTTTCCTTATGTCACGCTATTCAGAAGTACAGTTCACAATTTGTCACGGCATTGTGTAACATTCACAAAACGACAAAATCAAACTGCAGTCAGAAGAGTCGTACCTCTAAAGTGATTTCATCGCTTGACTGTGCATTATAGCGCTTGATCACGTGGCCTGCAGCAATCGCCGGTACGTTGATAGCAGATTCGTCAGTCAACAACAAATGGTTGCCATGGTTATCAAGCTGCAAATAATCACCAATAACAAATTGTATTAAAATTAATTCTAGTATACCAGACGATATGGAGTGGGTAACTGAACATGGAACAACTTGTACAAAGTTGTATTTGAATTTGTGTAAGTGGATTAAAGTACATGTTGCAGGCTTGAATATGATAGAACATGAAGTCAGACTTATCCTTCCCGACTGCCCCGTGTTATTATTATTATTATTATTATTATTATTATTATTATTATTATGACTACAGCTGACTGAACTGCTCCCCCCCCCTCCCCCTAAGAGGATGTAAGAGACAAGCCAACTGAGCACGGTCTCAGAAGTCTACACAAACTCAAATCACGTGTAAAACTGCAACCCTCTCCCCCTTCCTCTAATGACGTACCAGGGGTTTCTCAGGAAGATTACCAGGTAACTGAAGTACAGGCTTACTTTTTTGTTATATAACACAAATTTAAGGAAATAAAATACTAACTGCGCTATTACTCATTTATTCTTCAAGATTCATGTATGCACGCGCACGGACATGCCACGATATTGATCAGTGTTGTTCTAAAAATCTGATATGATGGCGGTCCCCGGAGAAAAAAGCATCTTTACTCATCCAAATTGCCCAATTATCCCCATCGTATCAAAAGAGCGGCAACAAGTGAAGTGTGCCAAAGTGAAGACTCGACATCGCGGATTAATCACCCTAGTGATTAGGAATTTGTCTGCTGCATAAGAGAAATTATAAGAAAATTGCAATTTGGTTGTAATTTGTGCCATCGATACCTGTCCAGATTGCAGATCACTGAATATAGTATGACGATACAAATCAAGCTCAAAATATCGGCGGAACCTGAATACTGGTCACCCTGTACAAATATTATTAAACGAATTAAGAATATAGAGATATTAACTGACACTATTTCAGGACGCAAACAACTTAACTATAAAACTGAGATGATATATTTGGAAGATTTATATTTAATGATTACAGAGAGCTTGTTCCAAATATATTATATATAATGACAAACCCCGGGGCAAGACAGTTTTACTATTAAAAATATACAATTACCCCTTTGTGGAAAAGGAACAATAAATAAACAAATACATAAATAGACAAATTAAAATGGTTTGCACTCCGATAATTCAACAAGGCCGCCTTATCTTGATGAATAAAACACTACAATTTGGTTATAACTTATGATACTGACATCCTCCCAAAGTATTGATAATGATCTGGTCCAAGTGAAAATATTGGCATGCACTGCAACGAATAGCTGGAAACTAATTCTCACGGAATTTTCTATTGCTGCAGTTCGTGGTTCAGTGTCAATATTCACGATCACGAAAAGAACAATGACAATGATTTACACTATTTTGATATCAATGCTTAACCAGGGCTTTTGTCATTGTGCAACTTTTTACTATTAAATATCCCGTCAGAAATTGTCACCACTGTCCGCTAAAACCTGCAGGGCACGCGCGAAAATCTGCCAATATTCCACAGAGATCACATAGTTTTAATCTTCATATTTTTCTCCTTCTCTGGTAATTCTTGTCAGTTAGAGTATTCAAAAACAGACCTATTCTAATGTACCACAATACACTGTGCACCCGTAATAGAACGGTGATCTACACAAAGTTTCTAAACTTTCTCACTCCAACGGTTCCACAGGATTCTTAGCAAAAATCAGTCGAATTCAGTTCAAATAACTACAACAAATCAGAGTATCTATAATCTATGCATCTATAACCTATGCTGTGCACTGACAAACTCTTCAGCTCTTGAGGGGCCTAACTGACGGCCAGCCTGTTTTATAACATTATAAAAGTCCCATTCCCATTTAGTGCTGAAGTTTTTGATATATTAAATTCCCTTTTAATATCTTGCAGTTTCGCTTTTTGTATTGTTGTACAGCGAAACCACGACATAACAAACCTCTATATAACGAACACCTCGGTATAACGAACCTCTATATAACGAACACCTCGACATAACGAACCTCTATATAACGAACACCTCGGTATAACAAACCTCTATATAACGAACACCTCGGTATAACGAACCTCTATATAATGAACACCTCGGTATAACGAATTATACGTTTCTGTCCCAATTACAAAAAAATTTATGGAGAAATACCTCGACATAATGAATGTATCCATATAACGAACAATTTTCCCGGTTCCTTGGTATATATGTTACTGTAATGTTCAGATTTATAGTTAAATGCATATATATGTATAGTTTTCTTTAAATATACTTGTCATTGTCATCCACTGTATTCTGTGAGAACTATAACAGCAACAGTACTATAACAACACTGACAACAACAACAATAACAACACGTGATGGTGATGACGACGACGTACCTCAAACCAGTTGAGGACTGGACCGCAGTTGATGACGTCATCAGATATGTCTGACAAGCGGCTCAAGTACGTTTTCAGTACATCTTTTGATTTCTAGGAAACAAACATGTCAAGTATCATGTGAGACTACAATAACCGATAAAAACAGAAGACACTATATTGAAACAAGTACCAACGCCTAGGAAGTATTTGCTAGTCAAACCAGCACAGATAAAATCTAATTACTCAGTCCTTTTCGGCTACAACGTTTAAATATTGTGTCATGACTGTACTTGATTAACTACTGGCTTCATGCAAGCACACACACCAGTCCCGTTACTGTCTTGTACTTTGCCGGTTCTCACAATTGGTTCAGTACGTATCCAACTTGAAGGAGCGTTGTTCCACTCCAAGACTCTATATTCGTTTTAACACAATTCCTCCTAAAATCTCATTCCCGGCAGCTGTTGCGTGATCATCGGACTCATGTTGATTGATCACGATGTTTTACTGCAATCTCATTTGAGAATATTAAAGAAATTCCGAGAAAACGGACATGCACTGATTCAATTGAAACATGACTTGTTATTCGTACCGAAATGAACTTCGAATTCATACCGGTGCCACTGATGTGAACACCACCATAACTAGTTTGGGCACTGGAAACGAAAACGGATGGTCGCTTTCCTGTTTTTAATTTCTATAGACAAAGTTACTGTTTGGGAGACGATCAAAGGTCAAAGCTCGAAAAGCGTCAGCTTTCTTTCCACCTTAGAGGCGCCAACAATTGTTTTGTCAACCTTTGGTTGATTTACCTACCCGCCGACGCAGTCTATAGTTTTTTAAAAAACTTTTATTGAGATAGATATTGTTGCATTTCTAAACGAGTTCTGGATGTATTTCTTTAAATTTCAGAAACATAAGACATTTACTATTTTAGGAACAAGTATTAAATGTAGTTTGCAAACCTCGTGATCGTTTCTTTCACTAAACTCCGACAGAACTTGCAGGTTGCTGAACTGACGGTCGTACAAACAGCTGACAATGAAAACAGACAATGTTAACCTTAAAGTATCAAAAAAAATTGGGAATTTCCAATTCCTCTAACCTGTTTTAAAACAATTTCGTTGTTATACATTTAAATTTGTCATTTAAATTTGTCATTACTTATCGAGAAATCGAATCTTGTTTTTCATAGCGTCAAAACCTCTGCTATATATGCTATATACAACCGAAAAAAGCATGTTTTCGTGAAAGTCCTTATATGAAGCATAGCAAAGATCAGCTAAAGTACAAAAAATTGTAATGTCTTTCTCACTGCATATTGTTATTCTTAGAATACTCTTCACACATCTAAAATACTACGTACTCCATGCAAGACCACATTTTAATGGTTTCTTAATATTCAAAGATTTCAAGCAATTAACAGCATTGATAAATCAAAGATCTGAAAGCGCGCTTCACTCATGAAATACCGGTATGCACAATTGTATGCGCTAACTGAGAGCATTATATAATCCGTACGAACGTACCGATGAATCTGTTTATCCAGTCCGATAAAATTCTCGTAAGTTCTTCTGATAATCCAAGACTTGCCTTGACACGCCACCTTCACCTGATTTATTAGAGGTTGATAAACGATTTTAAGATTAGCAAAAACAGCTTGTGTACTGAACAGAACTAAATGACAAAGAAAGCAACCTGTTTAACCCTTTCAGCCCCAGCCAGTTTATCAGCACATATCTTCCCCTTACATTTTCTACACAGAATATGTTGTTTGGTTATGAGAATAAAGTAATTGGTCGTAGACATCAAACTATCAATGATGAAAAGCAAAATTCTCCCAACCTGTTTATAAGGAAACTATGGAGACAGTTTAGGAGAATTTAGCAACACACTGGTCAACTGTTTTGTTTGGTGCTGAAAGGGTTAGGGGTGGGGGGAGAAGGGGTTTCTTCGTGAAGCTGTGAAGGTCGTGAATCGTGATAAGAGAAAATAAAAACCTGTGATCCGTGACTCAGACCGTGGTCGTGAACCGTTTGCTATGTTGCATGGTGTTGGCACATGTTATGTGAAGTTTTAAACCAGTCAAACATGTTTGCCCAACATGCATCAACATTTCTTTTCTTTGATGAAATAAGTTAAAAACCTCAGAATACCTGGCCACATTAAACAATTTATTCATGTGCATTTATCATTTATAGATTTATATGCACATAATGTATTCCTAATGGTATTCAAGAACTAGTGGAGAGGAGAACATATTTTATTTTCATATAAAAAACAATGCATAGATTCATTTGATTTCAAAATCTGGGTGCCACGTGACCAGACCCAATCATGGTCTTTCTTTGTAGAGAGGGAAGAGCCTGGGAATGAGGTTGTACTCTTATAGGTGTTGTATTACAGTCTTTATAATTTACAAGAATAACAGATGCGATTGGCTCATTCCACGCTTAATTTTCCCCTGAATCAGGCAGCAACACTGTCCGATAACAGCATGCTGTTATTGGACACCTTGTTATCGGACAGGTGAATGATCCAGTCACAATGAGATTTCTGGGATTCTGACCAATCAGCAACAAAGACATAGTCACTATTCATGACAGTAACCCACCTCAGAGGAACTGTGGCCAAACTGTCAAAATGGTGAATTTTTACATTTCCAGCTTCAACAAATTTTTGGCAATTTTATTTTCGGAAATTGAGTTATTTTCAGAAATTGTTATTTTTATAATAAATTGGCAATAGGACTGCCTGCTGTTTAATTCTGTAGACCAGCAATCATTTCTCGTGAAAACAAATTTGATTTAGCCTTTGCCTCATCAAACTTTATTTATCACTTGAAATGATTACAGACTGAATTGGATTCCAGGCAGACCTATAACCATTACATACTAGTATATTAATGACAGAATCTTTATTGTTTCAAATTTAGGATCTCCATCAACAACAAAATGAGAATAGAGAACCTCCTGATACCAGTAATAGTAGACAGTCATTTGATAGTGAGATCCCAAGCACAAGTGATGATGGCAAACAAAGTGATCTGCAATCAGGTGAAAATGTTGCAGCAGAAGGTATGAAAGACTTGCCAACTGATACCCCTAGTAACTTAGATGGAGCTGGGAAATTATCTGAAGGTAAAACTAAAGCTGCTGCTGATGCTAATAATATTGGAAATGCTGATCAGGTCATTCAAAGGAAAGAGGAGCATGCTGCTGATGATAAACAGTCAAAAGTGAGTGACAATAAACTGGCTGATGATGTAAATCAACTCAATCAAAAGTCTGAGGCTCAGGTAGAGAGGAAGAATACAGACCACACTATGAATGAGAGTAAGAAAAAACTAAAAACTAAAGTTGCTGGTTCAAAGAAAAAGCTAAAACAAAAGCAAGGTGATCAAAAAGTGATTCATAATTGGGACACTGGCCCAGAGGACTTTGGTGAAGATGATGATATGGCACCACCTTATCTTGATGATGAGGGGGATAATCTGGATGATGATAATGAAGAAGATTCACCTAATGCTGATAAATCAGAGTACTATAGCCCATCTAATTATGACGCAGACCCACCTGTTGATGAGGTAGATTCGCATAGCGATGATACTGTCCGAAATAGTGATGATGTTGACCCTCATTCTGATGATGTTGGTTCTGCCGGTGATGATTATGTTATGGGTCTCGAAGATGCCGAACATGATGGAGAAGGGACTGAAGAGGATGTTGATCGAGTTAGCAGGATGCATGAACATTTGAAAAGTGAAATCAAGCAGTTGAAAGGTGATGCAGAATGTGTGGATGTTAAATTTATGATTTCAAGTTACAAGTGTTTTGCATTCAATGTTTTCCACAGAAAAATGAAATATAGCCCAGACAGAGGGACAAGTTACATGTATATTTCATTGACTAAAATTTAGACTTATATAAAATAATAGATCTATACATCATAAATGTTACTCAATACATAATATTGCACAGTACTAAGTACTATGATAACTAAATAACTTAAGCAGTTGGCAAATATCATCTAAGCTTGCTGTATCGACTTTATCCTTGCAAGACATGCCAATATATGGCTAACATTTTCTAAATAAATTATTTGCAAAGTTACCGTTAGTAAATAATAAAACATAGAATCTAATATAATATTAATACAGAACTGGTGTAGCTGCGCCAAAACAAACATAATTATAACAATTGATCAGCTAGGAAGAATAATAACTCTAAAATGCTGGCTTTGCAAGTATTTTTGACCAAATGTAATTTAAGAACTATTTAATTAAAGTAACAAATCCCAGCTCTGATAGTTCAAAGTGGTATGTACCTAGAGTTATTTCAGAAGTGGTTCAGTGGACTTTGCTTTGTGATAATAATTATGTGAAAATTCAGTATACATGTAAATTTCAGAGCCTCTGTTGTCAATTCAAATCACTATTTACAGTCTACTGTTCAGCTTTTTTCACAGATAGACAGACTCTATTCATAGAACCTGTACTTCGTACAGCTGTACCTCATTATACATCTTGTAACAAAAAAATAATATTTATTACCCAATACTTTTTATACAAATTATTACCAGTGAGTAATAAAAATAATGTACTAGATATCTCATTTATACTGACACCTTTTGTTTAATTACATTCTTATTCAGAAGAAAACAAGGAAATCAAGAAAGAAAATGATGATCTAAAAGGTAAAACAACATTTTTGTGATAATAATAATAAATTTTAATATTATAATAAAATAATTATAATTTAGCATGATTAGTCAGTCATGCAACATTGGTGACCAATTTTCATGGGGGACCTCTAGCGAAAAATTAATGCATATTAAGTTAAAGTTAAAAGGGGGAAATGTATATGGAATTTAGCATTATGATTCATTGAGGACTCTAAAATCCGGTAGGATCTGTCAGTTTCAGACAAATATTTTTGACTTGTATACCAACTTTTGCTTATGTTTACAATTATATTTTTGAGAAAAACTATTAAGGAATTCAAAGCAAAAATAAAAATAATTTGGTACATGTAAGAGGCTTTCTCATTAGTAAGGCAGGGGAGCAAACCAACTCTAGGGTCATTTTTAAGTTGACCTAATGCTTTCAATAAGGTTGTCTAAGAAATATTTGAATTGTTTGTGTTGTGGTTTAGTGACCTATGAGTGGAGTTTACTTGTTAATTTAGTTTGTACTTTGTGTTCATCACAACAGAGGAAGTTGGTTATTTGCTGTACAAAGATGCCATGGTCCTTCTCAGCAACACACACAAACCACTTTACAAGGAGTAAGTAGTACAGTCATGTATTATAAGTGCCTTGTTTTAACTACAGTAGTTACCAAAAAATAATATAAATATTTCATAAATCATTTCTGTAATTATGTGAACTGTATGAAGGAATTGTGATGGAGTTTTGATATTGTTGACAAGTCTAAAATTTAACCCTTTCCCTCCTGACTTTTCAATTTAGTAAATTTATCAAACTTTATGAAAATTGCCAACTTCTGAATTTCATGAAACAATGAACAT